>JAVCKZ010003465.1:5645-15742 GCA_034780755.1 Lepetodrilus elevatus | reverse complement strand
CCCCCCCCCCCCCCCCCCCCCCCCCCCCCCCCCCCCCCCCCCCCCCCCCCCCCCCCCCCCCCGCTGCTTAGAATAATGTCCGTACTTTATTTATGTAGTCTGACAGTTACTGTTATTGGGTCAATCAGCTATTCTAAAAATGCAAAGCGAATTTGACAGGGGTATTTTTCTAGCCTAAATGTCACCTTC
This sequence comes from Lepetodrilus elevatus, assembly GCA_034780755.1. Taxonomy (NCBI): domain Eukaryota; kingdom Metazoa; phylum Mollusca; class Gastropoda; order Lepetellida; family Lepetodrilidae; genus Lepetodrilus; species Lepetodrilus elevatus. Next base: position 15,553 of record JAVCKZ010003465.1, on the reverse strand, counting down.
AATTCGGTATCGGTCACTAAACCCATTCCATATCTCGGATAGCTTAGCATCTGAGCTAATTCGATATAACGATAATGCTGGTCGTTCTGCTGTCACATTAAAGAAATAAGACTTGGAGCGTCAGTGCCGACCAAAAAAAACATAGGAGAAATTAACGGCCACTCTCTAAAGTTGTAAATCCCTTCATCTTGCCGTGTGATAAAATACAGTTAGTGTTATGGGAGCCTATTAGGACAAAAGCAATCGAACTTGGGAACTCACTTTTGTCTTGACAAGCCGATTTACTACATTAAGTTGACGTCTGATTTTCATATGCTGCAACTCCTGCCCACTTCTCAAGTGGAACGAGAGTGTGATTTTGGCGGGAACATCCGCGCACATTCTGACAGTTCGAAGAAGGGAGATGGCCGCTTTTATCTGGTGAAATGCAAAAACTACTTAGTCCGCGCACCAGAAACAGTCAGGACAGTAAATCGATAAAAGAAAATTAATCCGCGACCTTACCAAGATGCGCCCGGCATCTAATCGAGTTTGTGCACTCGTAATTTCTTTTGATAAAGGATTTGAACGTGTTCACGACTTCGATAATTTTATGACGCTTTTGTTCCTGCCTCTTCTGGCGTCCTCTCAACGCCAACTTTATCGGAACGCGGACGGACCGGTGTGGAGACATTTCCAAGTTGAAGTCGTCGTCCTGTCACTCACTGGGATGGGGATGTTTACCAGCACTAGCCATTTCTTATTAACCCCACTGTTAGCTAAGTCTAACATCCCATCCTTCGATCTAACCTTATTAACTTACACGATCTCACGTCCAACGAATCCTTAACACGCACGTCCCAACCAGCACGCACCTTTACTGGACAGTAAGTTATTCCGGTTCCGGTATAAATCGAAACATGCATGACACTACGGAAAGTTCCATATGGGTAACGAATGCGGTTGAGATGCATAGATCCACTATGCTGCATCTATAACTATATATACTCTCCAATACCGTGACATGCCGACGAGCAGGCATACACACATTTAAAGTAATATTATTTTACTTTTACGGATGTCCCTTAGCCGAAAATAAAATCGACCGCTCCATCCATGCCTCTTAATGTTACAACATGAAGCAGCCTACAGTTGACAGATAAGTTATTCTCTTAAAGCTCCCACACATAATATATACCCTTTCAATAGTGATTTATTCACCAATAATTTTAAACATTCACATATGCATACCTGACATTTACGCACGACCACTGGTTTCTCTACACACGTCCAAGGATAATGTATAACTCTCTATTACTCATAACTTTAAATACACTCATGGGACGCCAACATACCTTCTTTCAGTGTACAGGATATGTTCTTACGAGGTTTTGGCAATATATATTTTTTTATTGGCTTCACTATCTATTATACTCGAGCGCAAGATCGCTCTTCTGCTCCAACGCTTGCAATTATTTACACCAAAACTCTCAAAGAAAACTATTTCTGAGTTCAATAACGTCTGGGTTCCAGTATTCTGGCTCATCCAAAGAGATCGCCTTCTGGAAGGAATCGTAGAGCAATGCTAGTTATAAAGTGTATCGGTATGGGTGTGACGTGCAGCTATTACAGAATCAGTGTCGCATCAAACACAAAATGTACATGACATTTCTTTTTCTTTCCGGTAATATATTGCCAACGGGGAAAACAAAACACGGTGGGAAAAGTCAAGAATTTGAAAGCTAATACAGTATTCGCGACGCCGCTCCGTACTTTGCCAGTTCCAACTATTGATGTACACTCCATCGTTTCCATGGCAACGGTTTCCTGGAATCCCCCATGACTGGTGCGCAAGAAGTGAAGACGGGATGACGGGACCATTCCCCCAAGCTCAATATAATGCCGAATCTCGCCCAACAATGTCTTGGAGCTGAAATTAAATACATAAATATATTTTCTTTATGGCTATTTTCCATGTTTATAATGGCATTGTCATATTGAATTTCAGCGGTTTCATAACGCTGATAGGAGGTAAAATAATATTATCTTCTAAATAGAAATTCACATGGGAACGGAAAAAATATCTGCGAAGGTAATGGAATGTTGTGGTTTTTTTTATTGGAATCACAAACACCTCAAAGACAAAGCGGCTTGTGTCGTTGAAAATTACCAACAACGTCTGTGAGAGAAAATGATGAGCATTACATTCCTTCGGGCATAACATATAGCAGCATCCTAAGTAAGACTGCAATACAAACGCTGCCAATGAATGTATACACTTACCATACCAGCAGATTCGCAATTCCTTGAAAGCCTACTTACTTTCAAGATACTTTCAAGATGCATTAATGTATCTGTAATTGCAGTATACTATTTAAATTACCCTGTCATATAGTTTCGGTTTTCAAACTTGCATATAGAATATATCGGAGGACACAGCAAAATAATTGTTTTTAATTATTTGGTAAAATAATTTCGTTTATTGTTTTTATTTTATTTTCTACTGACATCTAACTAAATGGTACAAGTCAACTTTTAGAATAATACACTGTATATTAAGCTCTGTGTACACTGGACACATTTTCCCAACATTTTCCCAACATTTTTTCAACACCTGATTTTAGACACTGTGTACACTACAACAACATTTCTCCAACATTTTTCCACCATGTTGGAAAACTTAATTTGCCCTGTGTACACTAGCAACATTTTCCCAACATTTTTCCAATATGGTCTTGTAACAACAAATGTTGGGAAAATGTGTCCATTGTACACAGAGCTTTAATCAAACCGACCATTTAGTGCATTATTGCCTATTGAATTACCCTTTAAAAAACTGATCATTCTATATTATATGTAAGCGCAATATGGCATTTAAGCATGTTCTAATGCTGCGTGTGATGCATGTATGAAACGATGAATATTAGAACAAATTGTTATGAGACCTTTCTTCAGCATCTTCCTATCGCTGCGACATCTTATTCACTGAGGTCACCTTACGTCTCATTAGCGTCGCCTGCCTTAATTGAATGCATTAATTATAACAAGTTAATATGGCCCTAATGCTGGACGCAATCTGATAAGGAAAACCTTATAGCTGCGTTTCACTGCGTGATGAGGCGAATATTGATGGAAATAAATAGTAATGACTCCAATGTCAACAGTGCCAACGAAAATTGGCAGCTCATCTAATCTAAGTAAAGATACTATATGTGCTCTCTAATGGACGGCCACGGAATCTATCACAGGCATTCCCATAAGCATTCGATTTATAGATATCAAGCCAACGCTGGCATGGTCTATAGCGAGTCCTTGTCGATGTCATCAGTGTCTGGAATTCGGACCACGACACCTCTTTCCGGTCTCCTCGAAATTGGCCGTGGCCTATAGTTGTCGGGAATGGGTTGTACGGAGATATAGGAGTATACCTCACAGCTGTGAGGGACACATATAGGAGCATACCCCATAGGAAAAGGACAAAGACTTCCTGGAACAGAGTTATAGACCTTGCATAATGCTAGACTCACCAAAGTCGGTGTTTAATGAAATTCCCACCTAGTGAACTACGATAACCGACCGGAAAATGTGCAATAGGAACCGTTTATCTCCTAATTGTTTTGATAAATATAACGTCGATGTATATCAATAAAAAGAGGTGAATTCTATGTTTTAGTAGTACTATTGGGTTTGATACTTGTCTTTAAGTGGGTTTAATAAGTCTGCAAATAAAACTAAAACAAATTTTTTAAAACAGTATATATATTAATTTTAAAGTTATGTGTTTGATGAAAACTAACAGTTTTATTTACTAATTAAGATCGCGGTTTGTGCATTACTAAGAATGGAATTATAATATATCACCACATAGCAGTTTTCGAAATAGAACCTGTCCTCACGTCCGCGGCGGGTTATTTTCAGCGAAGACTGGTAAAGTTTTAGTCTTCCACGCCCGCATGTCGTATTGCGTTGATTTTGTTTGATTAAGATTTTGTTTAGACAATATTTATTTCAGGAAAACTTCCGGGATCCACGAACTGAATTGGTGTTTTTTTAAGATGCATATAATCGATCACTGGCCAACATATGTGAGGGCGAGTAACTTCTCAAACTTACCTCAAGTCTGGCAGTGACATTGCTGCAGTTGTATACACTGCATCTAGGGACGTTTCATCGTATAGGCAGATCTAATGGTGTTAATTAGTAATACAACTCTAGAACAGTGCATTAAAGTCATGTCTGAATGAATATCCGTAATTTCGTACACCTCTACAAACTAGTATTCTAACATCGTGACCTTTCGGTCGTCTAAGAACTGTACATGTAGGACGGACCTACATGTAGCGTAACATCGTGTTGCCCAGGGTTCGTCTCCCACAAAAAGCATTGAAATAATCATGTTATAGCATTCTCCCAAAGCTATATGGATACATCAATTTTCAATGTATTAAAATCGTCCATTAAACTCATTGATGTACTCATTTCATCGACGATTCCTCATTTATGATATTTTAAGATATAAGTTCACATCCACTTCCGCGCGCCGATAGTAAGCGTCGGCTTGATCAAAGGGAAGCAATAATTAACTCATGGTGTCAGAAGAGAAGTAAAATATTAGATTCTAGACTACTTTCCAACACTCGGACACGATCCTATGGACTAGTGATCAGCCTGGCGACAACGTCCCCGAAACTAGCGTATACGTAACGACATTGTTAATATAAGCCTTCGGGGGAAGAGTCAAATGCTGCACCACGGAGGCATACAGATTTCGTTAGCTCCGGTCCATTTAGAGAAGCAAGCATACTACTACGCATCCTCAAAAACATAGGCAATTGTAGTGTAGTACTAATGGTCTGTGTTTTCGAGGATGTGTAGTAGTATGCATGCCACCATTGATACCACCTTCCATCCGCACACTCACTGCACATCTTATGAACGCAATTCTTAAATCAGAATTAAAATAGTCCACCTAAATCAAAAGTATGTGATGATATATTATATATGCCGTTTCGCCATTAAGAACACTGGAGGTGGTGCAACCACCCACCATGTGGGACTGCTATAGAACCTATATCCTAGAATGCTTGTAGTGACTATATCTATATGTGTACCAAATTCGGTGCTTGTTTCCAAGAATGCACAAACATTGAGGTAAGCGACTGGGTATCGTTTCTCGAAGCTCTCTTATCCCCGAAGAGACGATAGCGCTCTCTTTGCCGATAGCTAATACATTGCTAAGAGAGTGCTATGATCCCTTAGCGGCTAAGAGAACTTCAAGAAACGATACGCTGGACCATAGAATTATAAGCGATGAAATTTGACGGGACTGATACAAAAATACAATGAGGCAACTTTGTGTTCTTCTCCAAATTATTTGACATTGAAGATGAAGGGAAAGCAAGGGTCAACAAAGAATTACATGAAGAATATGCAAGACAGGACAATCAAACTGCAATGTTTATGCATATACGTCATAGATAGGCCCCACAACCTCAGAAGCGGTTGCAAGGTGCTTCGAAGGACCCAATCTATATGTCCACCACTAGAAGCCTGTCAAGTATGTGTCTTTGGGCAATTTATAGTTGACCCTGATGGTCATGATGGTCATGGCACAGACACTACGCCATGCCTAGGATAAGTTTGAGCTTAAGTCCACCTCTATTATTGTAAGAGTACAGCAAGCGGATTCTGCAAATCCTTCAGTCATCGTAAGGCTTCAATTCATATGGATTTAACGAGTTAATTAATGAAGAAGTGATTTATATGATGCCAAAGCGATTTGTGATTAAAGAAGAAGAGTCCATACGTAGAGTGAATAGTTCTTGCTAGAGTTAAGAATGTCCGTGAAATGCTGAAAGTATTATAATTCTGGAAGTGTTGACTCGTTGCTTTAATTAATAAAGGTGAAAATTAATCAAAATTCATATCATGGTGCCACCCGAGTCACATTCACAATCTGACCAAGACATGTATTTATATCATATATGTTTTGTTATAGACAGAAGTGCTTATAGTCTTCTTTTCTTCCTTGCTTTGTCTTCTCCTTCTGCGTATTAATTGTTCTGCACTACCCTACACATGGATGCCAATGCCAAATCTATATGCCAGATGTGGGTAAGCTTATATCGGTAATATCGGTTTAGTTTAGATTAATCATATTTTATTCAAAATAGAACTGGATTGAGCTTCAAGTTATTCCAACTTAAGTACAAATAATGTCGGTGATGGTGAGAGTTAAAATCATATACTTGACACAGTTGTAGGAGTTGCTCGTGTACACTTGTGGGAGTTGTTCTTGTACAGTTGTGGGAGTTGCTCTTGTACGGTTGTGGGAGTTGCTCTTGTACACTTGTGGGAGTTGCTCGTGTACGGTTGTGGGAGTTGCTCTTGTACACTTGTGGGAGTTGCTCTTGTACAGTTGTAGGAGTTGCTCTTGTACAGTTGTAGGAGTTGCTCTTGTACAGTTGTAGGAGTTGCTCTTGCACAGTTGTAGGAGTTGCTCTTGTACAGTTGTGGGAGTTGCTCTTGTACAGTTGTGGGAGTTGCTCTTGTACACTTGTGGTAGTTGCTCTTGTACACTTGTGGCACTTGCTCTTGTACGGTTGTGGGAGTTGTTATTGTACGGTTGTGGGAGTTGCTCTTGTACGGTTGTGGGAGTTGTTCTTGTACAGTTGTGGGAATTGCTCTTGTACACTTGTGGGAGTTGCTCGTGTACGGTTGTGGGAGTTGCTCGTGTACGGTTGTGGGAGTTGCTCTTGTACGGTTGTGGGAGTTGCTCTTGTACGGTTGTGGGAGTTGCTCTTGTACGGTTGTGGGGGTTGCTCTTGTACACGTGTGGGAGTTGCATATGCACTATTTGCATTAGACAAGACACCACGACTCATAATGACGAGTGTGTACTTAGCCTACGCTCTTCTGTTTCCAACCATGCAGCAACGAGCCGAGTGGCTGTTACTTTGATATCAAAGCAAGATATAACGTCAGATAACACGACGCGACACCGCCTCAGAAATACCATATCACCGGCAAGTACATCACACAGGAATTGACGAGGTTTGTTGTTTATTTTATATATTTATTTATTATTTATTATGTAGTTTATTTATTATATAGTCATTATATAATTTATTATATTTATAATAGATACGTAACTGCTATTTCAAATTTATATTGAAATAGCATGCATCTCTCATCCAGTTACGTTTTAAAGAAGGTATATTCACTAGTGAAATATCGCTTTTCCCACTTAAAAAATACACCAATGAAACACAAAATACACTCACAAAAACAAACAAAGAAGATAGAGTGTCCATTATTAACATTTCCATCTAGATGATACATGGTTATACTGCAATGTCATCTTCATCGTCTTTAGGATTAAACTTGATCCGAGTTGATTAGGCCGTCTAGTGCAAGTCCTACGTTTATGGTAATACGATATGTTATATCCCTATATCTATATAAAATAACATGTATACATTTGATATGTGTATATATAAAACTCCATGAGAATTTTACATATTTAATAACTGTTTGTAATAGGGAGACCGGGCCCCGAGATTACGAAGCGTTACCCTAACTCAAAGTTTTATTCGCACATCTAATCCTCATGTATACTCCCCAGGGAGTTGAGAAGGAACACTGAGTGTCCAATTATCCATTGACCGGGGATAATAATGTGGCGCTTAGAGCATGCCTTATAGTAGAGCAAACGGGGTGGATTTGGCGCATTATAAGTGGCATATTATTATTATTATTATTATATACCATTTTAGATGTATCATGAAATCGTACTCAATAATCTCGGGGCCGTGGCTTGATATAGTTTCCATCTACACCGTGTGCGCACTCGGCAAACTGCGCGCCCCTTGGCTTTGATGGAGGCTACCCTCTGCCGTCAAGACAGCGTCAAGCTGTACTATGACGGTCAGAGCTTCTCGGCCTAATCGAAACCTAGCAGACACGAGCGCATATTTCCGATCCGGAATGTCGCGAAGTTGCTACGATTGGGATAGAGCCGAGTGGTCGTTAATTTGATATCATATCAAAAGATAACGTCAGATAATAACACGTTACACCTCTTCAGAAATACCATATCACCGGCAAGCGCATCAAACAGGAATTGACGAGGTTAGTTATATATGGCATAGATACGTAGAGGTTATTTCATGTTATGTATGTGTCTAATGAAATAGCATGTGCATGCATCTCTCATCGAGTGACGTGAGAAAGCAGATACATGATTCGATATCCAGTGGCTGTTATACATGTATTTGCAGGATGAGTGACGAGGCTACAGGACCAGCTGTTGTTGGTAAAGTAGGATCGGTATGGTCTGCTAACATGGGACCACATGACTGGGCTCAAATCTGGGCTAATGGCGACACTGATTTCCATCTAGATAAAGTAACCCCGTAGGTGTTCATACTGTCTCCCAGATTTCAGAATTGAATTACTAATCAGGGTATCGTTTCTCGAAGGTCTCTTATCCACTAAGAGACCATATAGCGCTCTCTTTGCCGATAGCTAATACACTGCTAAGAGAGAGTTAGGGTCTCTTAGCGGATAAGAGAGCTTCGAGAAACGGTACCCAGAGTATTCTCAGGATGTGCAGTAGGTATACTGAGAGATACTTGTAGCGGAGGCTTATAAATTAGTGTAACTCGTAGATGATAACTCGTAGATAATAACTAATAACTCGTAGATAATAACTCGTAGATAATAACTCGTAGATAATAACTCGTAGATAATAACTAGTAGATAATAACTAGTAGATAATAACTCGTAGATAATAACTAGTAGATAATAACTCGTAGATAATAACTCGTATATAATAACTCGTAGACAATGAGGCATTGCGTTACTAGTTTAGGTTAGTTAATTCGTGGAAGGTTATTAGTTGAAGAAAATTGTCGTACTGGCATTTCGGGCATAATTCGACGTTTACGTCATTTCCGGCTATAGTAAAAGCATAGCATACGCCCTGGCCCCAAGATTACGAATTTCTTTTAGTAGGATTTTATGCTCAAGCTCAAAATGTACATGAAGTGTTATGAACGACACACCGAGTTGAGCATGAAATCGTACTCAGAAAAGCTTCGTACTCTCTGGGCCAGGGGTACGTTGAACGTTCCACAGCATAATCGTAACGTTATGATACGAGGAGTCGTAGCTCCTAATAGATACGTCAACATTGAGTTACTAAGGAGCTACAACTCTCGTAACGTTTCGATCGTTCGAGGTTACGAAATATCTTTAGTACGAGTTCTTGCTCAAGTGAGATCGTACGTTGGGATTTATATTTGAGCTTGAAATTGTACTCTGACCAATTTACATTTGGGAAACGCGTACGCAGCGTTCGTGAAACGCATGCCATATGAGTGTCCATTGTTCACTTCCGCCAAAGGTGCACTTATTATATAGTTAGTCTATGGTACATGCTATAGATAAAAAAAAAATAAAGAAATAAAAAAATGTATTTCCCATTCATGTTTTTATTGAGGTAATATAATTACATCATATACATGTACATTTCATCATCATGTAATATAGATAAATGTCTGAATGTTCAGCTTTCTAGAGGCACATATCAACCGACTTACAGCAGCACGCACGGGTCTGAAGATCTTAATTCCTTTATGTGGCAAGACAGTTGACCTCAAGTGGTAAGTATCCCTATTGCACGAATGTCTTCATCCTCGAACCCTAGCTGGAACTGAACATCTAACATATGTTGCTGGAACCGAACATCTAACATATGTTACTGGAACTGAACATCTAACATATGTTGCTGGAACCGAACATCTAACATATGTTGCTGGAACTGAACATCTAACATATGTTGCTGGAACCGAACATCTAACATATGTTGCTGGAACCGAACATCTAACATATGTTGCTGGAACCGAACATCTAACATATGTTGCTGG
>JAVCKZ010003354.1:3918-20843 GCA_034780755.1 Lepetodrilus elevatus | reverse complement strand
TGTGTGCGTACGTGTTTGTGTGTGTGTGTGCGTGTGTGTGTGTGTGTATGCGTGTGCGTGTGCGTGTGTGAATGTGTGTGTGTACATATATATATGTGTGTGTGTGTGTGTATGTGTGTGTGTGCGTGTGCGTGTGCGTATGCGTGTGTGTGTGTGTGTGTGTGCGTGTGTATGTATGTGTTTATCCTTGTTAATTTGGAATATGTAATCTTCATTTATACAAAATATAAATCATAAAATGAAAATATGAATTTAAATCATATGTTTATTAAATACGTAAATGCCATTGACGTCATTAATAGATTCAAATGTCTTGACTTCCGGTCGTTCCGCCTCTGTATCCAAGGCAATGCCAATGTGACACCGTGACATTATGTGAGCATCGCGACGGCGTGCTTTCATAATATCTTCGGAGAAGTTTAAGTTCAAATTCACAGACGAGTCAATGATATTTACAGATTTTGTTTTTCACGTAGGCAGCGACTGAAAATATAATGAAGAAAATGTATAAGAAATGGCATGTATAGTCTAGATCCCCCTGTTACGCCTTTCCGGCCCGACCCCGGCTTTCCATATTGTTTTACATTGTCCATTGCAGTATCGGTTCATATATAAGATTATGTAGGGTATACTATAAAGAGGGACATATTGTCGGTACTTAAATCTCAGGGCAAATTGTTTCATTTTTTAAATTGTTTATTTGTGTTTGTTTTGGGGTTGGGGTGGGGTGGAGAGTGGCTGTCTTCTGAATTCATAAATCTATGAGCGTATTCGATTCAACAATCGACCTATCCTAGGGTGACGGTCGTGTGATGAAATTAGCCAATCCTCAATGAGTGTTTAGTCATTGGTTCGATTCAACACTCGACCTACCCTAGGGTGACGGACTCGTGATGAAATCAGCCAGTTCCCATTGAGTGTTTAGTCATTGGTTAATTTCATCACCTTAGGGTTGGTGGAATGATTGAAACGAATACGCTTAATGATAACAGTATACGGGAGAGTAGCTTTTCCTAAGTACCGATATCTCAAAATCAGGGCGGGCCTGGCACGGAGGGCCTGGTACGGACCGATACATTCATATTCATAAATGTATGATATATACGAACATTAGTCCCCTTATTTCGATCAGTGGACATGCTGTATCGTATTTCATACAGATATTTTATACCAGGCACTGTATTCATAGCAACATGTGAACATTGGAACGTCGCCCCTCTGTCATGTCTGAAAGAAACAGTGTGAACTATTGAAATAAAAAATATATTTGTGACAAACAAGTATATTACTATGAAACGTCACATGTGTGTCAAATATGATGTTATTAACACATTCTGAAAGTTTCACGTCACTATGTCGCATACTTTTTCTGCAGTCGGATAATTAAAAGTCAAAAGTCAAAATCTACGATGGCAGAACCACTTATTAAAAATGATTTTTACCCGATTGCCGTCGTCTCTACCCTGATGGATGGCCAGTACTTTAACGCACAATCTATTTTAACCGTATATGTACTGCCATGTGACACTGTAATAAAATATTCTCTCTCTCTCTCTCTCTCTCTCTCTCTCTCTCTCTCTCTCTCATTAATCTCGGGGCCAGGGTATCGTTTCTCGAAGATTTCTTATCCACATATCGCTTTCTTTGCTAATACACTGCTAAGAGAGTGCTATGGTCTCTTGACTTAGCGGATAAGAGAGTTTTGAGAAACGTTACCTGGGTATATGTTTGTCGGTGTCTGGCTAACCTTTCATAACTTAATCAGTGACAATATACCGGTAGTTGGTTTGGGATTCACTGGCGGCTGTTAAAGATACCAACCATCATGAAGAAATATGAAAATACATTGTTTTTAGAAATATGAATGTTTTGTTTTCATATGTAGATATTTACAATACGATCAGTTAATAGCTGCATTATCTGTACGGTGAGATATATTCACCCGCATCCGGACTTGCGGTCTATTCACCGGACATTGACCCAATGTCCGGGGAATAGACCGTAATTCCGGTTCCGGGTCCGGGGAATAGAATACACCCCACCATCGTGTACACGTCTGGCGTAATCGCTAACTTGTGCCGAACTTTCTCCACTTACAAGATCGCTTCAAATGATATAACCCAGTCGAATTTAAATGTGTTTCCTTCTCTTCGAGCCCGTTGGAAACGATTGCAATTCAACCGTAGACAGAACACTAATTTGTCGCAATATAGCTCTGATTTATGGAATTCAAGCCAATATAACATTTTCTAATGGACGATCCATTGCTGACGTTCAGACCGTTCCTCTTCATCACCGCATCCTCTCAACGTGATTTGGAATAGTATCTTCTGATTAATTTACTAAAAGCGTGATTAAGTGGATGACAAGCGTAGTCATGACGTCGAGCTGGGATCACCAAGGGATTCCTCGTTGTAAGGCGGTGGAGAAGGGAACGCAAAGATAGGGATTGACACGGACCAAATGAATGGGATGAAGGGTAAGCGACTTCCGGTTCGGGCAGGAAGTGGTGCACTTGCGTGAGATATTTTTTTAAAATAATTGTCTGCGGTCCACAAACATTCCGTGGTAAAATTGAAGCCATTAACCATCCTACTTCGAAAAGTCAGAATTTGGTCTTCCGATGCCTAAATAAATAAGTCAAATTTTAACTTAGAACTACATTTCAATGATAGACAAATAATGGCAGGTCCAATATGTTCAGATGGGTTGCGCATGGAATATTTTCGAGATATACGATATGAGGAGCGGTATTGAAATAAGATGTACAGCTTGTTTACCAATCCTCATTCTTTGCTGAATAAAAATATGTTTAAACCATAATATATACGAGACTTGATGTCATTTCTCGGAGTACGATATTCTTTAAAAACGGCTATGGATTTATGACAGTCGCACTTACAACATTTGCATGGGTATCTAGCCCAAAACAATCATAAATATATGTGATAGTATGCGTTTAAAGCTCATTTCCCCTCACTCAATATCTAACGAATGTAGATTTAGTTGATATACACTTTCAAATAATGTCAAACGTATTCATATTTATATTCTCCTAGGTCTAGCTCACGTATATATGCATTAGACATACGACATATTGCATACATTAATTGAATATTTGATTACATTGAATGATGACAAGCTGAATAGTTTAATATTGAAAATGTAGATCTACATAATATCACAGATTTTTGCTCCCAATGCTCACGGTTACTTGAGTATAATTATGTGTATCTTCCGTGTATCACCTCACTTGGAGTTCCCATTGATTTCAATCTATCCTGCCTGGATTATTCAACATGCAAGTGCACGTTTAAATATATCCACAGGGATTTGCACAATTCCACGGTACGTCCATAATATACACATGTATTTAAATATGGTACGTGTCGGATGTGTCACCAGTACATACTATACACATGTATTTAAATATGGTACGTGTCGGATATGTTACCAGTACATAACATACACATGTATTTAAATATGGTACGTGTCGGATATGTCACCACTAGTGAGTATAATAACCCATAGTGCGTGCGTGTGTGTGCGTGCCTGTGCGTGTGTGTGTGTGTGTGTGCGCGCGCGCGTGTGTGTGTGTGTGTATGTGTGTGTGTGTGTGTGTGTGTGTGTGTGTAGGAGCCACTTTCAAGGTTATTTCATTTACTAATATTATATCACGGCTTGTCAATTTAGGGCAGGAGGAAACCCCGAACGTCTGTAGAGCAGAATGCTGCAGTAACTATGTGAGCACAGGCTGGTACTGATAGACCAAGGTTCTCCATTGACAGTCTACTATCGGCATATCCTATTAACTGTCGGCTCATCCTATTAATATGTATTGCTCAAAAACATGACTTTTTATGAACAACATTCTCAGTTGAGTATGCAATCGTAGTCACAAACGTTTCGTAATCTCGGGGCCAGGGGTGCGTTCAATCAGCACAGGGCTGAGTAAGCCGCTTAGCTAAACTGGTTCCCTGGCCCATGTACGGTTCATACGACTTGGCTAGTTTGGTAAGTCGCTTGTAAGCAGTTTGAACACACTGCTGAAGACGACACGCGTCTAAGTCCTGTTCAGATTAGATCATCAATCAAACACCACGTAATAAAGCAATCATAATTATAACCCCTCTGCAACAATGTCAACCAACAGGATCTGAAAGTAACCTATGCTGATGAGCACAATGAATATAGTGTTTTACAGATAAAAACATGTTTTCACACGTGCTAACTAAATACTGCTTCCTTCTGTAATCTATGTCACCATCCACTATGTGTCATGGATAAGGAATGCGAAAGTGCCTTGTTGTTTATGTTGCTTAGAGTATTTTTTTAAAGGTTTCTTCGAAAACTGCAATTGCGGTAATTTTGCAACCAATTTGGTGAAACATGGTTAGTGTTAGTGTTATTTAGCTCGGAACTGTTGATGATAGTTTATGCAATTGAAAGGAATTAATGACAGTTTAATTATGATTGAATGAATACATTAAGGTATTGTTTAATGTAAGTATACATAAAAGGTGACGTAGCCCACGAAGAAGTCTGGGAACTGAATGCAAAGGAGGATGGACAGGCAAAACGCGGATATTTTAATGGCGCTTCCGCAAATGCTGATCATGAATGGATGGTCAAGAAATTCTGACAGTCGCTCGTTGGTTTACGCTATTTCCGTCCCAATCGGATCAACCGAGCGACATCCACAGATATACTCTCGGACCTCAATGGTAGTTTACCATACTGACTGGTTTCCTTGTGTCGTAAACGGGCACATGTACCGACCCAGTCAGTGAAGATAACTCTATTTGATCAGGGATAACTCTAATATTCAGTTTATAACGTGCATTTTGATTGGTTGGTAAGGAATTTACCCAGGTAACCCGGCCGCCTGCCCGGGATCTTGGCAGATCCACCATTATCCACCATTATGGAAAAGACCCATTGAGGTACGAGCGTATATTTCCGATTCGGAATGTCGCGAAGTTGCTACGAATGATCTTCAGAGGGTGCCAACACAGACATTTGTTTTGAGTTTTAACACTGTCATTTCTACACAACTCACATGTAGAAATGACATCAAACATACACCAAAAGCAAACTTAGGAGATAACGAAGATAAGCAACTCACATCCAGTTGAAGAAACGGCTCGGCGTCTTGTCTGAAACAATAAGAGCAGAACGATTAAATTTCGAAGTGTTTAATTTAGCGTTCACGTGACAGTCAAGACCGAGTGTGTCTCTTGAACATGCATGCTTTTTGTTCTTCTGAATAACGTGTAAATTATGTTTTAATTGCTGCCAGATGTACCTCCTTCATTTTTTAATCTGTTTTCTTCAGGGGGTATTCTCACTACCCGTTGAAGAGATTTCTCCCTGATGTACACACTTTAGGGCTGTTCGTTTTGCTACCGGCTGGCTTGACCCGGCAAGTCCTTTGACCCCGTTGACCCGAAAAACGCGCTCGTTTTGCCCAAGTTCCACGTTCTGGGCGCGCCCGCTTTACCGCTTACGAGATACCGGCAAGCAACCGGCTGATATAGCTTATATTCAAAATATTGGGCAAATCGAACGCGTTTTTCGGCTTAATAGGGTCAATCGGCTGCAGATTGGGCGTCATCCGGTAGCAAAACGAATTGCCCTATTGAAACATATAGGAGGTAAATCTGGCAGCATTAAACATTTAAAACAATTGATATAGTGTGACTGTACACTTGATGTTGGAACCTAATTTATCTTCGCTATTAGTTGAGTCAAATTAACCCCAAATTGGACGTCATCTAGAATATAAATAGTATATATAGACGTTCAAGTTAGGTTTCTTGGTATCAAAAGAAACCTTATATAGACTAGGAGTCAATTGAGATGTGATTGATGCGAGAGTTTCAAAAGGTTTGAGATGCCATCAAAAGGTTTGAGATGCCCACCCTCAAATGAATGGTGTTTGGCTGTCAAATGTATTTCCAGATAAATTTGTTTTCTCCAAAGCAGATATTTGCGGATTGTGGATATATTACAGAAGAAGAAATTATGCTTGTTCTGTTACAGAGAAACCTTCTATACCATGTTATGTTCATGTTAAAAGCTAGTTTTACTAGACTATGCATAGTATATACTCAACAAAATACATTAAGGACGCTTTATGGTGATTCTCATTACAAAATATTGGAACTCTGCGTCAGGAAGAATACCTGGAGCCTGTAGATGTCTGGAAATGCATCGTTGTTAAAATAACATAACGCAAAATGCATATATCCAAAAAGGTTACCGGTCCTTAATTAATTTTGTTAAGTATATATTGCAAGAATTCACTTGAACTCACATCTCTCGGATTGGGATGGAACATGAAAGCCGCGCTTTGACAATAGTTGTATCCTTGGTAATACACCACGAGTGGCCTCCCCTGTATGTGTCTGATCACGTAAGCCTCAGACAGTTCTTTGACCTTGTAATAGGCCGCGGACAGGCTGGTGTCTTGGACCTGTTGCCATGTGACGCCGGTAATGGCCACGTCGTCTAGAAGAACGCCATCCACGCCGTTCGAGTCGACCATGATGACGAGGTATCTGATGGGGAAGATGGAGATGACTGGGAGCACGACGCTGTACTGGAGGCCAGTTAGAGGCAGTGGCTGAAGGCTGTACATGGACACGTCGCCCTGGATAACGTTTGTCAAGCCTGAACTTAAGCTCATCACAACGAGGGCGGGAGAACTGGTCTCAACAAGGACGAACTGGTTCCTGTCGATCGCCAGCCTGGACACTTGGAGGGCATTGGTAATGGTCGTCGTGGTTCCGTTGACGGTCACGGCTGTCTCTGGGTCCACGGACACAACATGAATTATATCCTCTGCTTGTGTCTGAAGCAATCCAAACGCCACGTATTTGCTTCCTAGTTGGTCAACACTCAGCAGCTGCGTTATTTGTCCATCCGAACATGTAGCCGGCTTTGATTGTGTCCTGTTCACACCAGAAAGCACAACTATTGGTTTGTCCGCCTTTATAAACGTCCCGGACAGATCTTGTTTAGATTGTATCTGAAAGGCGTCGTCCTCTCCGAGAACTACCGTAAACTCCCGACTCAGAATCTGCGTCGATCCGTTGATGATTGCCGTGATCGTCGTGAAAGAAGCAGGCAGCGCCACTTTGACTGTTGCGTCTTTATAAGGGGAGGTAATTCCTACCGTTCCAGCCCCGGGACCTATTGGCACCGGAACTGCCAAGATGTATTCTCTGCCTAACTGAGTCAACTCTCTAACTTGGTACATGTCCGTGTTGGAAGCCTCCATATTGAGAGCCAACACAGTGACGTCATCATCTGACACAACTCGAACAATCCGGTTTGAGATCAGTGTCCCAGTAGGCATCTGAATAGCTGGAGACAGGGTGACCCGGATCGTCTGACCTGAGGTCAAGGTCACGTTAGTGTGAGTGCCAGATTGTAGGAACGGAGCAAAGACCTGCACGTGCACCGGATGTGGTCGGGTGGAGGCGATGTAGAGATACATGTTTTGGGCTACGACGTCGTAGTTCTGAGTGAACATCGTTACATAGACTCGCGTCTCTGAATTAGAACCAGGAAAGTACATCATCATACACGAAGTGAAACTGACGTTATGTACATACATCATGAATACCAGAAAGAGCAATCTATCATTATATTCTGTCACAATTTGTCTCAGTCTATAACAATGATAACACTGTCTATATGCATATGACATACATGGAAGTACCAGTATAGGGTTAATTGGTACATTCTGATAAAACCATCTTTCTCCGACAAGTACTATTCTAGTTTCAGATATTTTACTAATCCATTAAAAAGTCATTACACTAAGCTCTCAGTTGGCGGTCGTCACTGAATCATGACAGGACCTATAACTATAACGCAACCTTTATGTGCAGAAATGAATCACAATGTCCCAGAATTAATTGTATATAAATTGTAAATAAAATGGCGAAAAACACTGTGAATATAAAAGAAGTCATTCGAACATACCCACATTGAGTACTGATGCATGTACATCCACACCTAATGAAGAACTGCTGATAGACGACTGTACTACATACCTTCTGCAGCAGCTAGTAGCAGTGATACAAGACTGATGAGGAGTATGTGATTGGACGCCCCCATGATCAGGTCCTACAGATGATTGTCACGGTCCCACAGATGATTGTCACAGTTATACGAGAGACCAACACAATCTGGCAATCCGCTGAATGACGTCTTCACTTCCACTGGAGACGGACAGTCATCATCAACATCGTCATCAATTTATATTTCCTCTAAACCACCCACAGTGGTACACGAGGTACATAACATATATCGAAACAAATAGTACAATCATGACAGGATACATGAGTTAGATACATTTAGTAAGATGGCGTGTCAGTACATGTACATGTGGTAAATTATACGAAAGTTCATTTATGTAATAGGAAACCTTCTGTAATAAATCTAGAAATATTTCTTAACTCGTAGTTGTGATAAGGCATTACAACGGAGTAAAAAATGAAACTCATCCGCTATTGCAGCCGAACTGCACAACTTACATTTTCTTTGGGAATATTTTCCCAACGACCAGTTTCTACTGGGAGTCTATGGTTGGTTGTTCTGAATTTTAGAATAGGTTTAGCGATTATTACTTCTGGGAGCAAAAGATACTTTTCAAATGATGTATTAGCTTTAAGTATTGTATAATAGTTACCTTTACTGCTGGTCTGTATACTGTTTACCCATTCTTGTACAAACTGATCGCGGAGAATATTCTCTACTCGCAAGCCTATTTTAAAATTACAATGACCAGTAGTATTGCTGTATCCGGGGATCACTTCAGTCGCCGGAGGACCAGTCCAGAAAGGGAGCGCCTATGCTTTCGGCATCTGGGATGACCTAGAACATCAGAGGGTCACACAGATCATTTCAGATACCAGGGGATAACCTATAACACGGCCACACAGGATATCATCAGATACCAAACACATCTGGCACACCGAGGGATAACCTGGAACACTTTTGAAACCAGGCCCAAAGATTATGAATCTTTCTGAGTACGATTTCATGCTCAGGCATGACGCTTTATGAACAACACTCTGAGTTGAGCATGGAATCGTACTCAGAAAGGTTTCGTAATCTCGGGGCCAGGGCTCACCTAGAACATTATAGACACCAGGGCTCACCTAGAACACTTATGACACCCAGGGCTCACCTAGAACATTCTAGACACCAGGGCTCACCTAGAACACTTCTGACACCAATGAACATTCTAGACACCGAGGGATCACATAGAACACTTCTGGCACCATGAATCACTTAGAACACTTCTGATTTCCATCAGAAACTGCAGATCCCCTCGACGTTGCCCGCACTCATTCCTATCTCCTCACATTGAACGCTCCACAACATTAGCACAAATAACTTATTATCAGCTAACAAATAGCTGAACACGACCAGACCAGACCAGTAACGATGTAGGGGCTTTCAAAAGATCAATTATTGGATATGGAAGGCGATCTCTAGGAGGGGATATATTGTCTGAGAATGCTTTTATTGTTACATTGTCGACTATGAATAAGTATTCAATTGTTTTGTTTTCTATATGTATTGATTGGGCCACTGTCTACATTCCTGTGTATTTAACATAGCAAAAATTCAGAACAATATTGAACACATAATTATATTATAATAAAATGTCATTCACTTTCACTGTAATACGTAATTTTGTACTTGTTTACACGCAACCATCATCTGCTTACAGCACTTCACGAGGAGTCAGCTCAATAGTCATCACTGCGCAGGAAGTTAATTGATGTCCTTAATTGATGCCGCTTTGTTCGCGGGAAATTTGTTGTGTTAAGTTTCCAGAAATCTAATTAAAGCTGAATGTTGTTTCCTTTCAAGATTCCAACACCAATACAGACTAATATAGCTAATGGTGGAGTTTGTGACGTTGAGATCAATTTCTTGAACGCTCAAATGTATTAATTAATGGTAGATGTCTGATTGATCAGTTTGTGGACATACCGGTAATGTATAACGGAGGAATGCGTGGAACTATTTAGTCTTTAACGTAAACATTCCTCCTGCCATAAACTGACACGCCGTGATATAAGTGAAAGAATATCGAAACCACAATTCAAACAACAAATTAAAAATAAATTAAAATTATATTTAATATTAAAGCAGCAGATAAACACATAAATGACGATTGTAAACCAGAACATGTATAGACGAAATACAATCTCAAATTCAGCAAATGGGGTGGTATTCAAGTTTAAAATGGACACTTTGCTATACATATTCAACAAAATAAGTGAAAGGCTAGTCGTCTTTTGCATCTCTTAGTTAAATTTATATTATTTTAACAACGAAGAGTTTTCAGATGTCTACAGGCTCCTGGTAATTTCCTATATCTTCCAGACGCATTGGAAGACGACTGGCGCAAAATTCCTGAAGCAGTTTCCGAAATTTAGTTGAAAGCTTCCCCCCAAAATGACAATGTCTCCCGGCCCTTAATTTATTTCGTTGAGTATATTAGTTTATATATGGCCAATGCTATTACTACTTGGTTATAGAACTTGTAATAGTACTCTGGTAATCGCCAATATACAACCGACTACTATTACCAATATGTAACGTGCTGCCTTGCTTTGTTGTCAAATGGTAAAAGATTATAGTTAATGTGTGCTTATAAGTACGTTCCTATGGTCAATGAGTAATAGTGATTTGCAGCTTAGCATAGTCTACATGTAAAATCAACCACAAACGTAAAACAAATAATCCAATAATTCAAGGAAATTTAGAAAAATAATATTATATGTAATCATATTAATATTGATTTGCAGGGTAGCATAGTCAACATGTAAAAGCACCCGCAAATAATCCAATAATTCAAATAAATATAATCATATTGATAGTGGGAATTTAGAGAAAATAATATGTTAGAATTAATATAGATCTACGTCGTTGGTTAGAAAATGTATGTGGTCACGTAATACAATTTACTAGGTCAACCGGATGTGACAGTGTGTGGTGAATGTGTGTGTGTGTGTGTGTGTGTG
This sequence comes from Lepetodrilus elevatus, assembly GCA_034780755.1. Taxonomy (NCBI): domain Eukaryota; kingdom Metazoa; phylum Mollusca; class Gastropoda; order Lepetellida; family Lepetodrilidae; genus Lepetodrilus; species Lepetodrilus elevatus. Next base: position 9,789 of record JAVCKZ010003354.1, on the reverse strand, counting down.
TGTGTGTGTGTGTGTGTGTGTGTGTGTGTGTGTGTGTGTGTGTGTGTGTGTGTGAGAGAGAGATATTTAAATATACTTTGGCAGTTGGCTTGAATGTTATTGTCTGCTTGCTCTAGTGTGTTATACTTCTTGGACTATCAATGTCGCAGTTAACAAGGATATCCCACGTACATACGTTAAGTTGACTGAGCCAACCAGCCGTTGCTGCATACTTCTCTAATGCTGAGTGCCAAGCTGGGGGACAACAACTACCATCTTTTAGCGTCTTTGGGTATGACGATGTTCCGCACCACGAGCAGTCGCTCGGTATGGTCTCCTCGGGGGAGGTTATGCTCTCGTATTATATTGGATGTACGATCTTCATGAAAGGATTTCCTGCCCTTTTACAAGCGATATAATGCTGATCTTACCTCCTGTTTGCCCATCCAATTCCCATTCTTTATTTCTAAATGTTATAGTTACTATGTACTGTTTTTCTATTGGGAAATAAATATTGTTTAAACCAAGCGATATACAGTATACACATTTTGAAATTGACATAAAACAATTGATATTATTTTTAATTGAATTCTAGATTGTACTTTAGCAGCGTTCTATTAGCGTCATATGGATCATTAGGCAGCTTCGTCGTCCCACTAGTATTCGCCACGTATGAGCGTATACGTTTCTTTAGGTGACCTAAGTCACGACCCCAGGAGTGTGAATAGGAGGCGTCACTAGTGGTCAGATTGTTTCTTCTGGGGTTGATCTAAACTAGCTCATATGGCTGAATAACCACTATGTACGTGCATTCTATTTTGTGTTGTGGGCGGAACCCAGTCAAACATGGCGGTATCCATACATGCGGAAATATGTACATTTTACAGCATGTTTTTGTAAGCATGTACTTGTTTAACCACCCAACAGTATTTGTAGAACGTATGTTTATTCATCAGACAGGTTAATTATTACGTAAGAAAGGCAAATTATAACTATAGTGGAACTTATCTCTAGATTACACTTGAAATATACCAACATAACCATTAATCAGTTGATTAATTAGAGCAGAAGTCTTGGCAACTGAAATATACCAGTTGCCCAGAGTTACCCTCCCCCGGAAGTGTATCAGTGTTGTTAGGAGCGTAACATATCTAACGCAGCCTTTTTCCAGGATATCAACATGCCAAAAAACGTAATACTAAAAACAAGATAGATATCGACATGAACAATTTTATTATCACGGCCTCCATAATTCTCTCAAGTTGAAGGGTCTGATCTGATCAGACCTGGCGAATCTCCATGGAGCATTTCCATAATAAGTAAATCAAGTCAAAGTAGACCTATAGTTTATAGATTACTATATTATAATATGGGAATCGAAGCAGGGAAGTTGATCGAAAGTGTACATCTTTAAGAATATATTATCTGAGATATGTGTACTGGACGGTGCATTCTGGACGGACGATACTTTGTCCTGAGTATCTACTACGAAACCGCAAGGACTCCTATGGACTAATAGTGGATATGAGAGCTTCGAGAAAGGATACCCATACGTCTAGTAGTGGTTATGATACATATAGCTGCGCTGATAACGTAAGTATCCTAGCATATTACATTGGCTGGGACATATTACTTCATACACGACGTAACACATCCATTCTTGACTGATGGATATAATGCATAGTTCTTTGGTAGAAACTTAGCTCTCGTGGTCGGGTCAAAATCGTATTTTTATGTTTTTAAATTATTTTTAAAAACAATATTTATTTGAAAACTTCAGGAATTCATGAACAGCCAACTAAATGACTATCTGAACATGTCTCCCGTATCGTATTTCACACACTACACGATTATGCCATCAGCTGTTATATTATGTCTAGTGTTGATTAATATCCCAAAATAATCAAATGTATGGACATTTTTGCCAATGAGCCGTGGATTGGGTTTCTGAAGTTATGCAGAAAGGTTAAATCAGTTACGATGTTTTTTGCTCTGCCAGCATTTCCCATACGTCACTGTCACATTGATATGAGTTCGCGGTTCTACATATTGACAGTAACTAACATTGGTATTTATTTACGGGCTTTACTAATTTTAAAGTCCATACTTGCCATTTTCGCATGCAACAGACAGACTTAATTTCAATGTTCAGAATGCTACGAGACCATGCGATCGTGCCCTTACAAGACCATGCAATCGTGCCCTTACAAGACCATGCAATCGTGCCCTTACAAGACCATGCGAGCGTGCCCTTACGTGAACGCTATGGTCTCATGGTAGATAAGAGAGCTTCCAGAAACGATACACTGACTCGCAATTTGGCATTAGGTATTAGGTATTTCAAAAAGCTCATTGTAAAACAGACGGCTACAATTGCTGTTTGACTTCATCCGTGTATAACAGTAAACATCCTTTCTAAATGTCTATAGTGCTACGCTTCCCCGGGGGAGATGGAAATACGCATCTATATAAACTAGCATAATCATCATAGGTAGCCAATACATCGAAATAACAAGTTCGTCTGACTGAGTTTGTTTCTGTGCATTATGCTGTCGTACTTAGAATAGAGAAAAACACATCTACAAAGGGTAATCATGTCTCATGAACATTCTAATAACTGATATAGTGTACAGTAATATATAGTTCCGATCTCAGTGGAATTGAAATAGATTTGGGACCCATTTAGTTCGGTCTAGACCCCTCATTCTCAACGAGGTACATTTATAAGCATTGTTCTTCCAGGATAGTAATCTCTTTTCTCGAAACACGTTCACGAAAATAGAAACGTCGTGGAAAGTCATTGCCTTTAGTGGGCTTGATAGGATTTGATATCGTTCTTAGAAAGGATTCCAACTCCGTGATCTGTCATGCTCATTGACAGTTCCCATAATATACCAACGATATAAATACTGAAAGTAAAACATGAAGGGGACCCATTGCTTTATAGTAAACAGCCACTGGTGTGTCTTCTGTGTCTTGCAGCGACGGCTAAATACAGCTGATCATATTTGTCAGTGTTTTTCGGATACTATTCATAATGTTCTTGGTGATTCAAAATGTTCAAAAAGTTACAAATTCGAGAATTTACACTTTTTGGCTTGTTGAAGTGTACAATATCAACTTGCGATATTGATGTTCCTGTTTAAATCATACCAAACGACTGTAAATGGTGATCTAAAGCCAGGTATTGTCTCGCCATTATTTCTCAGAATAATACACGTGTACATTTACCTTCAATAAAGATCACGTTTTGAGACAAACGGCAATTTTTGTTGTATCATGCTCTCCAAGTGCAAAGAAAGATTACTGTTGAATTTCGGCATAGTAATTCTATTGGGGGTGTTAACAAAAACCATTCAGCAATAATGTTTTGCTATATCACCATTACTATACATGCGTTCCTTTCTAACAGTATATTTATTGGCTCTGTAGAGCCCTGAATTGCAAAATGATGTAAGTTTGGCAATCGATTTCCTCTATCTGGGGCCTGGGAAAATAACATTTCTTGAAAATAAATGTTACAATGTTTGCACATATCCAGAATAAACCATATGAACTCAACTTTTAATTGTTACAGTGATTTTTTTCAATTTGGCAATTTGACCGCTGATATGTTTTGGCAATTTGGCAATTTGACCGCTTTTATGTTTTGGCGAGATTCGCCGCGGGAGCATGTTCATAACGTCATCTCTCATAAAGTATTACGGCCAGGGAGCTGAAATGTGTGGACACTTTTATAAGTACTATTGTCGATGTGTTCCCGGAACGTGAGTATTGCAGTGCACTTAATCAATGCAGTACAGAGCACTAAACTCGCCTACAAATGCAAGTTTGAGCATAATTTGGGCCAAATAAAAAGATAATGACCCAAGCTAGACGTTTCCAGTGCTAGAATGATTCCATTTACATGTTTATGTTTGACACAAGAATGACATTTTACATTGGACCTCAAAATACATTTCTTATAACGGATTATGTCTTCATTGTGATTCGGAATATCGATACAAGGCAGATGTATCGTCAATACAAAGATTTTAACATATGTTTAATCATTGTTCATCATTTCATGTTATTACAATTTGGGTTGGACACCTCATAACAATTCGAGCCGGTTGGAATTATTTCAATTCAGGGCAATTTTGCGTTACAATTTAGGTCGGTCAGTTATTACAATTCAAGGCAATTTGTATTACAGGGCAGAAGTTGGAGGTATTACAATTCAGGGCAGTTGTTATTGCAATTCAGGGCAGGTATTACAATTTGGGTCGATTATTACAATAATCCCTGAAAACATCTTCTTTCACGTTGTTCCAGTATATCCCGTATGTTTACTAGTATGACCTAGTACCGCAAGTTAGCCGAGTGTTCTCCCTGATTACAGATGAGAGTTGTCTCCCCGGATACATTTTAAACCGTCCAATGAAATATTACGTATTCGAAAACACAATATACCGCTTAGTTCTTGCCGAGGACGTTGGTATCAACTTGTTTTACATTTTATTTGATTTTTTTACACATTTTGAAAATGTACACTTTGCATGACAAAGTTTATAAATGGGACCCTCACATTCGGCAAGTTATTATAATGAACAAAATAAACATGTACAGTTATTAACGCGTGCCAGGTTATTTTCACAGTAAACAGCCTTCAAGAAGCATGTCATTAGCAAGAGGACGTTCAATATAAACTGAGGAGCAAAATAAACTAAGCATTGGTAAACTCTTATTTTCTGTAGTAAGACGAAACTGATAATTAAAAACAACTAGAAAAGAATGGCCCAAACATAAACGTGTTCTTAAAATGTACAAGTCAAGATAAATAATATACGCGTGATAAATAGATACATTGGTACACCTGCACCCCATGAATCAGATTAGTCTGACCACAGCCAACGGAATAGTGCGCTATCTCCGACTGATTAATAATAATCACTTAATTCAAATAATAAAGCATCCAATGTGTCTTAATCTGGAAGTTAATAGCACGCCCACGAGTGTGTGACTATAAACAATAATATCGACAAACCCACGGACAAAATTAATTGCATTAGTATATTAATAAATAATAGCATTATAGTTTTTGTTTATTTCTAATAATATGTCCTAAATCATAATGATAGATTAAAATTTAATACATGAAATGAACAATTAATTTTTAATAACTATCATAAATGTTTATTTAGTTTCATTATAAATCATTGATATATTTGACATTATTGCAGCATATCTAGCAACACGGAAGAGTGATAAGTGATGGAGATAGATTTATGAGGACACACATTTTACATACAGCCAAACCGGAGTGTACGACTTTTTACGGAACATCTCTCAGCCAATCAAATACAAAAATAGCTAGAAATATCGCATATTTTGGATAGCAAATAATTAATTAATATCGTCATATCGCGTCACGGTATCGCCATATCGCGTCACATTAATGCATCGCATACTGGAAAAATACCGGTTTAAAGTTGAAAGATGTCCCATGTGAGACACTATACACCAGAAATGAACTCTAAGAAAGCTACTACATGTACGTGGGGGTAATTCGTGGATCACGTGACATCAATGTCAATCTGGAGACATCAATGTTTCAGAAAATATAATCATACCAAGATAATGTTTCTTCCGCACTATAATTACCCGCTCCTGAATGCCATATGATATCAAGTCATTGTCTTTCTATGATGAGTTTTTTTTCTTTCTTTAGAAAATGAATGTCTGCTGGATAATCGGTCATAGTCGTGTCTGTATATCAGCTGGTGTATCATAGTCGTGTCTGTATATCAGCTGGTGTATCATAGTCGTGTCTGTGTATCAGCTGGTGTATCATAGTCGTGTCTGTGTATCAGCTGGTGTATCATAGTCGTGTCTGTGTATCAGCTGGTGTAT
>JAVCKZ010003353.1:0-36753 GCA_034780755.1 Lepetodrilus elevatus | reverse complement strand
TTTTCTGTGATATAATGGATTTGAACGTGAATGCTATGGTAAACATAACAGTGAACTGACATGTTGTTTGGTGTGCGCGTTGTCCGACAACGGATTTTCGCGTTCGATTTGTATCGTGGGGGGAACTCACTACGCATGCGCATACATTTTGCACCGACAACGAGGATATTGAATCGAAAACGCTCTGTAGTTTTTACAAAATTCATTATTGGTTTTACTAGAATTACTATTATTATTATTATTATTATCATTATTATAGTTGTTATTATCATTATTATTATCATTATTATTGTTATTATTATTGTTATTGTTGTTGTTATTATTATTATTATTATTCTGTGTGTATTGCTGTGCAGGAGCTGAACCAGATGGTGACGGACGCCAAGCTGCGCGACGTCATCCAGAAGATCCAGGGCCACATCGAGGTGTTGATGCAGACCACAGCCAGAGTCAGCAGCAGAGCCGAGGTGCTGGGAGCCGTGCAACAGGTCAGTCACCGCCTCCGACACCACCTCCGACACCACCTCCGACACCACCTCCGACACCACCTCCGTCACCACCCCAGTCACAACCCACCACCCTCAATAAAGCACTAGGTCTTGCTACTGAAACCAGTCCATGTATATGAGTAAAATTTACCACTACCACAACCACTGATAAGCCACTCAATGATATGTTGGAGGGCAAGATTGAACTGCATTCATACTCATATTTACGGTACTACTGATAAATAGCTAGGTCTTGACACTCAATGACATTTAAAATGGCAAGAATGTAAATACAAAGTAGCAATAAACCGCTAGGTCTTGCTACTCAATGACCCTCTCCCTGCTGGATTAATTAGAATCACTGCTCTACCAGTTCTCTTCTATACACCACTAAGTCTTACCACTGAAACTACTGTCATGCATGAGGGAAAGATGGAAATACCATTCCCAATAAACAACTAGGTTTTCCCATCCGAAATGGTGTATACTAGGGGAAAATGGAAATATACTACGTATTCAGCGCTACAAATGTTGCAGGTTTCCTCCCGCCATAAAAACTGACAAGCCATAATATAAGTGAAAGAATCTTGAAAGCGGTTCTAAACCTCAATGCAAAAATTAAAATGTGCTGCGTAGTACAGGCACCATTTGGTACCAACTTATAATAGAAAACACAGACAAGGTAATTTAATAAATAGATGTTTATTGCGCTTCTACCGTCCATCATTCAGATTTTACCTGGTGAAGTAAGACCATAACCATTCCCATTACATTGCTAGGACTGATGTAGTGGGTATGTAATGTGGTTGTATGCCACACTTTGGTTTATCTGTAACAGCTGTGGGCAATCTTAGTGTGGAACTCACTCATTGCAGCAATACATTCAGCGCTAATGAACGCATCGTTAAATGTACAGTACTGTAAATTATGTGGACATATTTTTGTCATTTATATCTATGTTGTATAAATTTCAACCAAAACAGATCAAATATAAACTGACAAGCTGTGATGTAAGTGAAAGAATCATGAAAATGGATATGCCCCAATTCTAAAAGAAAGGGAAGAAAGAAATTACAGTAAAATCCCAAAGCAGCCTCATTATTTTCAACAGTAAAGTTTACACACAGTCGACCTATGTGGGTTTCATGGTGTATTGAGATTTATTAGCCACAGAGCGGCTATTGCGATCTATGCAGAACAGAATTATACAGTCCACATAGAGTCTGATGTATATAAAGCACTGTAGACATCGGACATTGGCATCATGTCTAAAATCAGTAAATCATTTCTGGCTGCTCATGCTTGGGAATAATTTACTCAGTAGTCTTGAAACTAAGATTGTTAAAAATCACAAAAATATGTTACAATATATCTTGACTACAGAATTGTCTTCAACTAATATTGCAGGAAGGGGGGTCTTTATTGTGAATTATTTGATGTTTTTTCTTTCTTTTCTTTTCTTTTTTTTGTAATTAAATTAGGGTTTACAGCTGCTTTCAAGATTCTTTCACTTGGAGTATTATTTCAATTATTAGTAGTCTGCTCACTAAATTACTCAATCGTTTTATTTTATAACTTGAAATTGTAGACTTCCCAAAATCTAAATTCATCCATTTTGTTATCTAGATTCATGCTAACAATCGTTTTGCATTTAATACATATGATGATCATGATTGAATTTTGTCATTTTACAACAATGCGAAATGTATAAATCTTACACTGCTATCTTGTAATTTGCATTAAAAATGCTGTAAGATCCAAATGAGCCGCATTGTCCTAAAGTGACAGCATTGAGATAAATTACCTCAAACCACAGGTGTGGTCTGTTATTAACATCAAGTACCATAAAACACCCTGATTGAGTTTTCAATTGGTTCAATTCGGATAATTGAAATTGCAACGTTACACTATCGGTTATAACCAAGGTAAGAGTTTAACCAGTAACATGCATGTAAGCCTCAGTGTTAAGCCGGACCTTGCGTGATGTTAGAACCAGAGGCATTCAGCAGTACGCAGTCCGCGGCTCCCGTGGACAATCCCGAAACAAAATTAAACCTGAGTGTCCTGTGTAAAAACATGCAATGTGATGTGTTAATGTCCCATCCCTTCTTTTCTGGCTCGGACAGCGGTACAGGCTATTGCGGTGTGTGATGTAGGCTTTATATAATCACACCTCTAATGAAGTAACACAGGAGACAAGCCACTGATCTTTATGGACCATCAAAATCCTTTACTGTTGTGTCACTGTAAATGGGACTTCTCCCTGATATACTGCTTTCTGGGCCGGGGTTTTCTTGAAACTGTTTTCTCAAAGTGAGGGCCACATGCTAGAACGAATCAGTTCCACTCCAGCGCTGCTAGGGGTGGTGTCACCACCTTGGTCAGCCAGTTATCCTGAAATAACAAGTCCAGTTAACCTTGTCGGCCACGTGTGTGATTAGACATTGTGGCTTGTACTTGGATGCAGGGTTGTACTCCATAAGTGAAAACACTGTTCTGTGGACTATATTTTAATATTTTCATAGCATCTCCATTCCATGTATCCTATATTTTGGCCCACTGGCTTTCCTCACAGGGTTGTAAAATGTATTTTAATATGTTTGCAATGGTTATTATATCAGCACATGATGATGACTGAAATTGAATAAAAGTGTTATTCTTTTATTAAAATTTTAAATATTGTTTTAATGAAAAAGTACATATTTTGATTCAGAAGCAATGTTTTAAAAACCTAAGCTGAGTGTCATTTATTACTTAACATGTAAATTTTGAACATGATACATTCCATTTATTTTATTTATTTATTATTTTTGTGTAAAATAAAAAATAAATATCCTTGCCAAAGATTTCTCAACCACAGAATTCCACAATTCGAAGAAAAAAAATGGCTTTGCAAAACAAAACAAAATTATAAGAAAATACACAAAAATGGCAGGTATTTAATATGTAATGTGAATATGGTGTATTATATTTAAGAGTTATATAGATTATGACACATTATCATACAAAAGAAGCACAGTGAAGTGATTCTAATGTCCCAGACCCGTTATCTAGCCCCATGTGGAGACCAGTTTCACCATCGGGGTAGATTAGGACGCAATGTTTGGAATAACCCAGTGCTGTTATCTTCCTTATTGGTTTATCTACCAGTGGTTTCTCATGGGTCGTTCTGCAACACCCAAGATGATTCATGTAAACAGATTGCTGTGATATTATAATACGGTAGAAAAATGCTTAACTCTGGTTGCCTCCAGCAAAACCTCGTTCTTTTTTTGCAATATATAAATGTGATAGTCACTTAATTTTTTAAATGTTTACAATTGAAATTATTATTATTTGCTCCCCAAAGATTTACATGTAAGTCATCAATTATTGCACGACCAACTTTGTATTTTGAGGGAATCTGTAAAGTAGTATAGTAACAATTAAAAATATTGGAACTACTTTTTATTCCATTACTGTACCCCATAACCTGATCTTATATATCGTAACAGTGTTTGACATGGATAGAAATGTTTTTTTCTATATCATTCGTTTATTATCATATGAGAATCCTATGCAAATCCTGATTAAATGCTATGATGTATGTTTTGAGACGGCCCCCTGGGTCCAGTTGGATCAATATCACGGACCAGTGGGAGTCCACTGCATTAGCCACATTTCACTGGTCAAGCCTATTATAGCTTATTCTGTGCCCGCTTTACTAGCAAACAGAAATTGTAATTTAAACAATGGTCTGAATGGGCACTACCTAGGCTTTGAGTTATTAGCTTTTCATGTCCCTGGCCACACCTCACCCCAGAGCAGGGAGGATTTCTCCCACTGTGGTGCAAACTCAATATTGCCGTTTAATTTATCGAAAGCACACCCATAAATTACAGGAAAATAAAGTCTGGTGACTTCAAACTGTGCATCATTGAATTTTTTAAGGCTTTGTAATCCCCACGTTATCAAACGCGGATCTACTCGTTTAATGCCCCTCAAAGAGGTGGGTTTATGGCCGATAGGTCAGTACCATCTGTGATGTCAGAGAGGCGCGGCCACATCATTGTACACTCAGTGAACATCATCACAGGGAATTACGAGACGTTTCAAAACTTTTAATACAATTGTGTAATGTAGTCCCTCTATTTTCAAAGTACGAGACCAGAGGAATTAGCATATAGATTAAAACCAAAGGTCAAAATATTTAATGAAAATATCACCGACAATATGTGAAAAAGTGTGTTGAGTGATTTGAATAGGGTTATATTATAAAGTGTAATAATTGTCATTTAAATTTTTGTATTTTCCATTTATATTGAAAAGTACTGGTGAAAATCAACAGTACAATGCAGGTGTCAGTTAAATATTATTTTCATATTTTCCAGGAAAACCGAATGAGCATTGCCATGGAAATAATGATCACCTATGTGAACCACCTGAAGACACTATATGAGAAAGAACACATAGAGCTAGAAGAAGCAAGGTTAGACAACCATTTCATCAGACAGAGGAAGGAAATACTTTTGTAAATTCTACAACCAGCTGAAATGAATAATGGAATTTTATTTTTTAAATTAATTAAGTGTATACATAGTCGGTCCTGTGCATACAACTTTTGCTGGATGTGTTTATGAAAATATTGGTTGGAGAATGTAGTCCCAATCTTCAGTATCATGAACTAGATCATTTTACAGTCAATCCACTATGTGTGCATATCTTCACACATTCTTCACTGTCAAATTCCTATGAATATCATTTTCATTTTCTTGACATTTAAAATAATTTGTATGAATCTATAGATGTTACAATTTATTCTTTTCCAGACGAATATTGCAAGACAAGCCTTTTGGAAGCAGTTCCTACACCAGTCTAGGTTAGACATCTTTACATAGTTAATGCACATATCTGCCTTGACAGTTTAACTACCTTGCTATGTGGTAAATCATTTAGCTCTATGCAGATGCCTACTTTCTTCAGACACTTTCAATAGCTTTCCAAAGCCCTATGATAGATTGAACAGCGGCATGATCAGTGAAATTGTGCCTTAATATCTTAGATATATGGACCGTTTATGTAATAAATGTGTACAATCAAGAGAAAACATAGGCCCAAGTAACCATCCTTGTCTTATCTTTTAATAATGAAATAATTCACATATGCCTAATTTTTTATACATGTATATTTCAGGTCATACGAATCGATCCATGTCTGTTGTTGGTTTAAATGTTCCTCACAAGGTATGTGTATTATGTTTACATTTATGTACAATAATCATACATCTGAAATTGGATATCTTAGCTTACTAAACTTAGGAATTGATTTAGATCTCGTAGAAAAATTATCCAATACAACTTTTCTGTTAACACTTACACACGAAAGGTTATTATTTTTTATTTTTCGCACACTTGCCTTTGGTAATTTTAAAAACTATACTATTCAAATCTTTATTTTATGATTTTACATGCTATGTTATGTAATTAATGAGAATTATCATTGCATATAAGTTCTTAAACAATTTCTCTGGATTTAAAATATTTTTGAAAATTATTATTACTATTGTTATATTATTTATATTATTGTTTTATTTTATTTTTTATTGTTATTATCATTATTATTTTATCGTTGACACCTTTGGCCATCAGCGTAGCCGTTCGCCTAGCCCAGGTGCAGTGTCTAAAGACAAGGTACTGGCCTGTCTTGTGTCTCGCCCAGTCAGCTGTTGTAAGCTTAGATAGACATCCCATCTATTGGCGTTGCCTATTAGGTAGAAATCATTATCGTAGCCAATTAGTTGCTTGAAGCCTGAAACCGTTACTGCAGATATCCCTTGACTATTATCATAACCATATTTGCGGCTGGGTTGAGATCTACTCCATTTAGAAGAATAGTCGTTCTATTATTTTGCTGCGTTGTTGGAATAGATTTATTTTCAGCTGACATTTGATGAGATTATTCTGCTTGACGAGTGTGTGACATGGCTGCATTTAGCTTGTTTAGTTTATTTCATTTTATTTGCTATTTAGTACACATCGGAATAGAAATGTTATAGTGCTATTTCATTACATTACAATGCTGCTTTTAGTCACTTGTTCTTTAAATGTAACATGCTTGGAGTTGTTTTGGAACCCTGTTACTGATGAAATTTGAATTAATAAGAGTAATCATGCACATTCGACATTAGAACTTAGGTCAACATTTGCATATCACCACTACAGCACATACACACAGTTTTACATTTCTCAATGCATTCATCAGACACATTTCAAACAGTTCAAGAAACACGGAAGAAACCTGATTCTTGGAACTTCACATTTGTACCATTTCTTTCATAATTAAATAACCAGGTTTAATTCTATTGAAAACACTAAGGGCACCGATGCTTGTCGCTTTCAAAACATCTGCACATGTCGGCTGTTTTACCACGTCCAGTCTATAGCTAGCTGGACCTTGGGTGTGTGCTGTGGTGTACACACCAGCCACTAATACACCTCTCTCGGTAGGTGCGGCTTGCTGGTGTTACACGTCAAATCTCCATGTGACTCCCAACCCCTGCCAGCTTACACAGGCGCACTAGTACTGATAACTCATCAAGTCTCCATCCACAAATACGTAGATGTTTATTCAGGTTCCTCGGCCATTTCTCTCAGAGAGTCGCACTACAGGTGTCAAACTGTAGACTTACACAGATGGCATTGCAACGGGATGATTTATGAGCCGCTTGTCCGTAGCTCGGTCACTAGTTGTCTCCCTTGGTCCAGTTAGCTCCTCTCTGTATCTCCAACACCAGTTTACTGCACAGGTGGTGTTCGTTAGACCGTGGTGGTTTGGATGGGCCGTGTCATTACTGAAATTACAGTTGCAGATTTTGTAATAACATGTTTGAGGATGAGAATCTGTTATGGCACATGGAGCTGAGCCTGGTTGCCCTGTTATTCTTGCACATCCCAGGGGAATCTGAAAAGACGTTTTGGCACATGTCAGTTTCCACACCTGGTTGAATAAGAAGCAGATACATATAGAAATACAATATTCTTATTAATGCAATAAGAAAACCGCCTTAAATTGCACTGAAAGAAATTAAACATTATCAAAATGATTTATGTAATATTCAAAAACGGCTATAAATATAGAAATACATGTATAATATATTTTAGGTTTGCTTTTCATTTTCATGAATTTACAAACAAACAAACAAATAAATTGCTACATTCAAATACTGAGAGATGCTAGCAATCTAGAATACATTATACATATATATTTGTTGTCATCGAACATACTCGGAAATCAGAAAAACAGTGAAAGTCTTCAGTAAAATCGTCTATCTTAAATTCAGTTGCAACTTATGTTTTTCCACCCACACTTCATAGAGCAGCTCTATAGCACTTCATTTAATCTGCTGAGAGTATTACTAAGATGTTAATAAGAACAATCTGTATGCTACGCGCTCCAGACGAGACGACGGAGTGAAGTCGCGTTGCCTCGGATGTGCGGAGGCGTAGGTAGCCCCATGCTGAAACAGTCCGCCTCTTTGGTAAGATTCAAACAGGTCTACCTTTCACATCTTAACACTATTATATGCCTTTCCTTGTTATTGCACAATTTCTCTATGCATTCAAAACAATATATATTCTATATTCTATATGTTTCTTTCAATCATTGCTTCTCTTTCTGCGATCAGTTTAAGACTATCCTTTTGCATATCTAACTATTTTTTTCTCAAATTCTTCTTACAAACTTTTCAATTGCACAACTTATCTAGCTTTGTGATACCTCTTCCTTTGTCATTCTGTACTTCCAATTCTATTTTTTAATTTGTTTAATTATTTAACGCTATTTAAATAATATATATTTTCATATACTCGTATTGTTCAGTGTTAATCCTAATAGTTTTTTAAATATATTCTTAATTTTCTATTAAATAAATGGTTGAATGTTTATTTATCAATGATCAAGTAAATGTTGCAATATTCTCTCGGATCAAAGTATTTTATAAATCTAGTAAATATTAATTGTGCTTATCTTTCTCACTGCATGGCTTTGAAGCACCATCTGCACACATCTGATCATTTCTCTCGCCCTGTGTAACATTTAACCCCTTCGTTATCAGCAATACTTGATCTCCTCATTAACAGTAATTGCTATCATCAGCTGAGTGCCTTGTCAGCACCTCCCAGCAGATTGACAATTACTTAACATCCTCGACACTTTATTTCAAGTAATTAGCAACACGCCTTCAATGTTGTGTCATTCCACGTCCAAGCATGCACCATCAGTAAATATTTCCTGTTTGAAGATTGATAACAGCACAGAGCTAATTTCAGCACATGCGTACGTTTAAGATTAATTTTATTGTGAGGTTATTTGTTCGATCTGTTTTTGAACATGGCACATATTTGTGTCACAGATATATATTAGATCGTCTCTTTGTTTCTTGGTAAATTAATGTTGTTTTCCGTGGATTAATCAGATGTGATAACTATTTTATCTTTAGTAATCAGGGTGGAGTGTTCTAAAACAGTTTGAGGTGTTGGTCCTCCTAATTAGCTAGTGGTCCTGTATTCACAGAGATTATGTCACAATGTAACGTAGATAAATATTTGGCATTACTCCTCCACCATACTCACATATTTGAACTTGCTTATTTATAATAATCAAAGCCCATGAGTTTCATACTTTTCATTCTGAGACTTGATACGTGATTTGTATACTACTATTATGATATCAGTGTTTTTAGAATTTGTCTGATATGGTTTATTGTCATATGTGTATTATTATATTAACCTAATATTATACTACTAGCCCATTTTCTTGGGTTTTCCTTTCTCACAATTGTTTTAATCATTACTCAGAATAATGGTTTGTTAACATTTCTTTCTTTTGGTGTTGATACATACTGCATCTTGAAATTGATGATAATAGCAAGTTGAAATAACTATTTCAAAGAGATGTTTAGTTGACTACAGGCTGTCCACATGACCATATAATGTGTCTCACTTGGACGTATTTACTTCTATTTCAGGACATTCCAGAAATCTCGAAATATTAAGATATGAATATTTTATCTTAAAATTTGTAAAATAATGTAACTACATGTGAATTTCTTATTTTAGAATAAAGGAAACGAAGAATTTATGTCAATGATAACGTCATTTGATAACAATAGTGTGAGCTTGCACTATATTACTTACCTATATGATAACTGCAGTGTGAGAAATTATGTTTAATATATTTTATAACAATAGTGCTTATTGCTATGTAATTTTCCAGAGCTTCAACATGTAAAATCTTGCCATCTATCCGTGTTCTTTGTGATGTTGATTTACTACTTCGTGATTATCACATTCTAATATTTACTTCACAGTAATATTTTACCTGTATAGAACTGAACAATTATTTGTGTGATAATGTTATTCTTATAAGGATCTATGGATAATTAATTTCTATTTAAATTTAGTATTTTTCTTGGAATAGAGTTCATTCCTTTACAGTTCTCTAATACTTGGAACTTTCCTTTTCTAATTTTGTCAACTTCAATCAAGTAGAACTAATTTGATTAACAATGTGTGATCACTCAAAACATGCTAATCTTCTTATGGCACCTGTCTTACTTAAAGGTATTACTTGAGTTAACGGGTATTTGAAAAATTAAGTGAAATATTGTAGATACGTCATTGCCTTCCATCCATCCATACCAAAATCCTTTAAGTTAAGAAACCTGCCTTGAATATATTATATGCTGGATCGTCCCTTTTTTAACAGTATTATACACTTACTTTGCACAAATCCAGATTACTATGCAAAGTATAATATTTCATTGAAATAGATACGATTTTATCTGATAATCATATCCATTTAATATAGAGGAATGCTGCCAAAATGAAGATCTTGCAGAAAACACAGATTTAATCTATTCTTTCATCTTATTTGCTTTGATTGTCCACGAACATAAGTACGTGTACATCTATATTTTTCTCCATCACATCTCGAAATGTCCCTGCCTTAAATCTAAAAGATACATGCATACAAAAATCAGGCTAAATACTTTCCATCCATGCAACATACAGACTGAAAACCAAATCATAATGCACGATTTATAATGCACATAGATTACAAATTCCACAATAGGCTTCATTTGTATACACACACACAAAAAATAGATTCACTTCTATTTTTGGACATATTTAATATACAAATCATGTTTAAAATGATTTACTCATACTTGTCACAATAGATGATAACTAGTTGCATGTTTGTATAATGCTGGGTGTGTTGTATAGATGCTGTGTTGTAAAGGAACTTGCATGGTATCAAAGTGTTATTGTTCGTATATGACTGACAAACCCATCTATGAAGCAGCAAAGATGTAGTAATGCATTTGTCTACTATATATATTAGAGACATTTGCACACCCAAAAATACAAACATCAGTTTAACCCCAGTTTATTACATCATGTTGGTGTGAACATTTCTCAATGGTTGTGTGCAAAATTCTGTGATATCGGTAGCCATGGGTAATGTTTTCTTACATCTTTGCAGCAGATTAATATGTTCCTGGTGCTATAGTGTACAGCATGTACATGTTTGAATGTATTATATATTTTGACAATATTTGTTTCTTCTAGTATAAGAAATAAAAATAAATCGTGATTTTGTGTCTTGTTAAGTTCATGAAAGTTGGAGTTTTCTCTCTCTCGCCAAGGGTTACCATCCTTCAGAAAGGTCTACCTCTTGTAATAACATGTTAGGGATTATCAACACAGTGCAGTCAATTTTGTGTAAGCGTCATGAGTATAATGAAAAGATTTACTAAGTAATTACGACCCTATCAATTTGCCGTCCTCTCACGGGTCCATTAGTCCAGTTTAGCTAAGGGGCTCAAGTCTCCTTGCAACAACACTGAGATCACCCTCTTTACTGTTAATGTATCATTGACTCCAAGGATGAAGTATTCAGGAGCTGATACCTAGCAAACTGTTTCTCTCCCTCCCATGAAATGCAATTAGGATTGTCCAACACTTAATTTGTTTTGAGCAATTATGCAAGTGTCAGAAGAATCATTGAGAAAGCAATCTCCAGGGTGCAGTTAAAGAGACACCCCCACACACACACTATAAAAAACATCCATTCTTTTTGTTAATCTTGACATTTAGTGACTGTCGGTAAACAAAACAATTGTAAATCCCAGGAAGGAGGGGAGTATCATGTTCTTAACACCTCCCAACAATGCACCCCCCACCGCCCGAGTCTCTGGCCCACCACCCACCCTGACATATCCCACAAGGGAGTCAGCTTCAACCCCCAGGACCCCACCACTCGACGGAAGGAAATCCTTCCCCGTTCACGTTCAAATCCTTCATTACCGCTCAATGACATCACAGCCATGTGCCACTTTTATTAAAAGAGCTTGTTCTCATCTCTGAGTGTTGTCGCGTACACACCTTCGCGTTCCCGCTAATTGTGTTACCTGGGCTCTTTGTAGCCGTCTTATCTTTTTTTGCCTTTTTAGCTCAGGGCTGTATCCACCTGGACAAATAAGTGTTCAGTCCATCAATACCCGAGAGCATCTTAAAGCATGTACATGCCCTGCCACTATGCCTTCCTATAGCTCATATGCTTAGCCCCATCTAGTGTTGTTTTACACCCTCTGTAATTGACAATTACATGGATACAAATTTGGTCAGCCAACTATTTTATCTTAAACTACTTGTTTACCAAGTAATAAGGAATTATTTATTGAATTGAATCGACATCTAATTGTTCAGATTTATGTGTTTTTCATAAAGAAGTTATTTTTTAGATGCCCAATTTATTTTTTAATTTAATGTACCAGTATATAAATTTAGTTTTTACTAATTATTTTGATGAAGAATTTTCCAATACTGATAACTCAGTACTGATCTAATCATGCTTTCAATAATGATCACAAGGTGAGTCACTTCTTATGGTAATTCCGTCTTTTCCCAATGATTAATATAGTCTGCCCCTTGCCATATGTTTGCCAGACATTGTACAACTGTCACAATGGCTTTTTACAACATCGTAAACTCCTGCAACCCAAACACGGTTCTGCCCAATTCGCTGCATTTTCATCTGCGAATAATACACTGCGAACACTTCCCCGTCTCCCCTGAGTTGTTTAGAAACCTACTCATGCACAAATATTACGAGAGCCGTCTTCTCAGAAGACCCTATGTATACTCTGCTTGACAGCTGTCCGTGAAAACATGGGCATCTATGACCGGCTGGCATTAAAAACATCTCGCTTGATGGATTTAGGATGGCAATATTGACCAAATCATAACAATTTTAGATCATTACCTACGTTATATCCAACATGTGGGCTATTGTAAGTTGTTGAGTTAACGTTGGAGGCTGGTGTAGATGATCTCGGCTGCCTGCCTGCTGTTCAATGTCACTTTATTACAGTACCTGCATTATTAATCATTATCATATATTATTGATGATTCCCGTTACATTCAAAAATATCGCTCGAAATTTAAATTTGGCTTTTCAAAAATTTCAAATTTAGTTTAAATAATATGATATAGCTCAAAAATAGAAAAATGGAATTAAACATTTGATCTTATTTGTAATGTTGCTTTATTTCTGTGGCAATATTGCTATGGTATGTTTATTATCCCCATGTTTATCATACTATCACATATAAATTTCAAGCTAAATTAGCTTCAATACTTTTTTGACAAGACTAGGTCATGAATTTGTCAAATACAATTTCTTTTCTTGTGAATTTATACCCCTGTATATTGACTATTATTTCCGCTCCTTTATCAGTAGAAATTCAAGATAGTTAATAGCTGAACTTCTATTTAACCTTCTCTCTGCTGAATAAAATCATCAAAGTGTTCTGTTTCTCCATGTGATCGGGCAAGTTAACTCGCCTTCAGCAGGGAGAGGGTTAATCAACTTCTGCATACTAGAATTCTGTATAATTCTGAACTCCTATATATAATAGACTATTTTACCTTTTTCCAGTAATGTTATAGCTATTACAGTGATTTGAATTGTCATTTTAATAAAGCAAATGTTTTACAAAAGTGGTTCTTTGCCATTTCAATTGATTATATTCAAGTTTGATGTCCTCAAAACTACCAACTTCTTATACCAGTGTTCAAAAGTCACTTTAAAAAAAAATGTAACTATTTAAAGCAAGAAACTATTGTTCATATTATTATCAATGTAAAATCAAAGAAATATGTGTGAAACCTGAACCTGAACCTGAACCTTCAGGTTTGTAATCCAACACACTACCACTGTGCCAGTATAATATAAAAGGAAAATACTGTTCATGATTAGATACTATCAGTCATCGTGTTATTATTCTACAGTTGTGAATTCTTGCGAAATCAACCTTAAAATCAACATTGATGTAGCATCTTGATAAGTAGGACATCTTTCATTTGATTCTCTATCTACGGTATCTATCAAAATAACACAATACTTTTAGTAATTATTTTGCCATATTAACAATTACTAACAAGTTGCACACACTAATAATCTGGCATTACGATCAACATTAACACATCTGAATCTGCTAGTGTAGTCACGTCTCACATGGAACTGCATGCATGTTTCATAGGAGATTCCTCTCTTTATGGACTTCAAGCTGCATGGAAGTGGTAGAGAGCTTTTAGATGGTGATGACGAGGTAAGTATTGGCTTTAAATGCCCCACAGGTTTATATATACAGTCAACCCTCAGTTCGATTCCATGCATTGGTCTATGGAAGAAGATGATCTCCCCTTTTCAGTGATTTTAAAGATGCAATTCTGCTCAAATGTTACCCAAATTAATTTTATCATAGCCAAGCTATAATAATAGCAATACCATCAAAAGAATTATTTACAACAATCTCCCTTTTATTTTGGGTTAAAGTACTGCTCTTCCTAGTATCTGGTTGCTTCCAGCCAACAGAAGGTTGAAATCGGCAGTTTACTGAGGGTTGCCTGGTTTGGTTGTAACATTACAATAATGTGTAAGTCAGTATGTTTTTTAGGCGTATGCTGACAGCATTTCCATTTTTAAGAAACAATGTTATTTGGATTACCGTAGGTTTTTAATATTTACAGATTTATTTTATTGTGATTAATTTGTCCATTGACATCAGGTAATAGTCTAAATGGTCATTTTAATGGACATTTTAATGGACATTTTAGTGGACATTCCAGTGCAGTATCTGATCACCGATATCGCAGACATTGTTTCATACAAACTGACTTGCACATTGTGATGCTACAAATGCTTCATTGGACGGCCACTATGCTTTCTTGCTGAGTTCAGCATTTATGTTCTATGAAGATTTCATAGTGGTCTGGGCCAACTTTAGAATTAGAACATATTTCTTTTTCATACACAATATATAGGTTGCGTTGTCTGCTCATGTAGTCTAGTTGTGTTGTTCGTTTCTGATATGTAGCTTTAACCCTCTCATTGCTGGAGGCAACCTAAAGAGTTGTGCATGTGCTTCATCCAGCAGGGAGAGGGTTAATAATGAAATTTATTATTTTGTTACGATCTGTACATTTTAAATTAGACTATATTGCTAAGTGATTGCAAGACAAGCATTACTTGTTTGTGTTTTATTTTCTCTAAAATTGCCCGGCAAATCAATTATAAAATGTATGTTGTAAAAATAATGTAATTTTATGTACCTATTTGTGAGAATAGGTGTGTTAGCACTGATATGATAACTATTGTGTAATCTGTTGCATGTTGTACTTGTTGCATGCTGTCATCCATACTAATATTGTAAGTTCATATTGTGACGAGAACAAAACTATTTTTACCACCAAATTCTAGCTATATTAAATTTTGAATACAAACCAATATTCTCTACACATGAAAACATTGCTTCTCACGGTACCTGCAGAATTCAGAGGTGCATGTTCCCACTGTAACTGCTCTTCGAAAACAAATTCTGACTTTTGTATGCATATTATTGGCCCTATTGTGATGCAACACATTGACAATCATTATCAGATCTAATCTCCATCATCTCATCTCATCTCGGCCCTGTCAGGGGAAATCAGTCGGTCACCCTGCATCAGTGTTTTCAGAAAGAAAAAAAACTGACGCAAACATCCCTAATGAGCAAAATGTCAAGGATGCTTCATTTCTCCCTGTCCTAATCACGGCTAATTCCCCTACTGTTGGAGGTAAATCACCCTTACTGTGCCCATTGTACAGGGCCAGTGTCAGATTTTTCCCATACACGGGTCCAGCGTGCATTATCATGATGCCCCGGACCTTACAATACTTCAACCATGGCCCCAGAATTGCTCCGGGGCGCAGAGTGGGCTCCCCTATTGTTCTGCACATGTCACATTTCACAATAGGGCTACCTGTACTAGTCAATAGTATCAGTCCTCTTGGACCCTCACCAAACTTACTCTGATTCAGTAGTTTCCAAATTCATTATTTCTCGTGTCGGGGACAATTACTCACGCAAGTCTGCCCATTGTTGCTGGCGACAATTGTTTTTGCACCGTGGTGCCTTAGGACCGTTGCTGTTGTTTCACGGTCGCGTGAAAATTAAATACGAATTACTAATTAAGGAAGGAGGTTTGCATGAGGTAACTTAGATGTAATGTTTCAGGTTGGGATTTTTTTTCGGCCCCGACCGTTGTGGTAAATGTTAAAAGAGTTATCAGAGCAAAACCCAACACGCGATGGAGACAAGAATGGTTCTATTGAAATTTAATGTAATAATGATTGTTAATGTTTTCCTGTTGCCGTTCAAATTTAAGAATTTGTGTTCATTGTTCAAGAGGGTCGAGTCATAAATGAAGTTTGTAGCTTTCATTCACATCGATCACCTGTTGACTGAAAATTTCAATGAAACCACTCTT
Organism: Lepetodrilus elevatus; assembly: GCA_034780755.1. Classification (NCBI taxonomy): domain Eukaryota; kingdom Metazoa; phylum Mollusca; class Gastropoda; order Lepetellida; family Lepetodrilidae; genus Lepetodrilus; species Lepetodrilus elevatus. The sequence continues at coordinate 20,414 of JAVCKZ010003353.1, read as the reverse complement.
TTTGTCTGTACTAGTATTTTGAAAATAACTGTGACATTTGACATATATCAGTAAATCGTTAAAAGTTATTCAAGATATTTACTATAATTTACTATATATTAGTTCTATGTAATTTTTTAGTAAATAAGTGTTTGATGACAAGTGTTAAATTATGTAATTATAAAATAAACATACCCAAAGCATTTAAAATATCTGTTGAAATTTGACCTTTCTATTTGATGATATTTTATATATTTCTAAACAATTCAAGCAGTTTTTTTTAAGTAATAAATTAAGACAATGTACAGATGTCTATCAAAACATGATTTATTTAGTTCTAATTGACATTAATCAAATCATCATTTGAATAAAGTAGACTTCACAGTCAGTAGGTCTGTCATCCATCTAATCAAAAACCTATAAAAATACCAATTGGCAGGAAATGATAATGAGGCGATTATGTGGCAAATTAAGTCATATGAAACTGCCATTAGAAGCAGAGCTATTAGTGATGCAGGTAAGTGTAATTTGCCTATTAGCCGGAGTGTCAATAATTTCTCCGATGAACAGTCCTCGGTCTCTGGTAACGGAGACAATGACAGCCAGTTTGACAGGCGTGTGTCACAATGTGAGTTTGATTCGATGTCAACTGTGCTGGTAGTAGCATGCAAGAGGAACCATCAGGGGTCACGCGGACCCTGAAACTTGACCCTACCCCAGGCCATGGGGCGCACACACTGACCACTACCCCAGCAAATCTGACCAGGGGGCACCAGTTAAAAATTACCATAACACGGGGAGGGGCAGCTCAATAGGAAGATGGTCAGCCTTTCAAGAGCTTTCTATTGAAAGTGTTTTCGGGAAAGCGTGTGAAAATGTGCATTAGTCGGGCCGACAATGACTTGCTTGTTGATGGGCACAACTTTAGAGTACTTGTCACACGCAATGGTGTCGTCGAGATTCAAAATAACGGTTATCCTGGGGGGAAATGATAGCATAGCATTAGGTGTAGCATGTTATGTACCTATGAAAGTTGATTTAAATAATTAAATAATAATACTAATAGTTTTGTAATTATATGGTGAATAATAATTCATCAGGATGTATAATTGCAGGTGCTCAATAATTAGTATCATACTATGAATATAGGTTTGTTTGTATTCAAATTTCAACATTTTCTTATCTTTTTCTTTTTAATTTCAACATCCTTATTTTTAGTAGGCAAATATCATTGAGATATTTGTAAAATAATGAGGATTTTGAAATGAGAAAATAATATTGACCTTAATTATTACTTTGTTACGTTTGTATGCAATATCATTATAAACTTTCTAACACCAACTTTTCTCATTACCTCATGATTCATGTCAGTCTAGCATTGTACTGTTTTAGATGCCACCAACTCACTGTGTTTAGTTCTATCTTCCAGGATGCCAAGCAGAGGTTCCAGTCGTTGGTGGGCACCACACAGATGCGCAACAGTGTGGCGTCTCATATGCGGCGGGGTTCTCTGGAGCGTCAGACCAGCACGCCGTCGTCGCAGAGCTCCGTATCTCTGTCCAGGGAGAGCTCCACAGATCAGTGCGTAGAGTCATCACTTACCGTCAAGTAGCACCGATCAAAATTAACATTTCGGAATACTAGTCCTTGTAATGATAACACATAGAAAACGCTTAGTATGGAGTTGCTACTTTCGTAACGTTACGATTGTTTTATGGAACGGGGGGAGCCTGTATTTTAATTGGAGCAATTATTGCCTATGTGATTTTCCAGTCTATATTTAATTAGGAGATAAACGGTTCCTATTGCAAATTTTCCGGGAGGTTATCATGGTTAACCAGGTGGGAATTTCATTAATCACTGACAGCGTTAATCATTGCCTATGTGATTCTCCACAGGTCTAAGGACACCAAGGAGAAGAGTCCTGTGAAGCAAGGGTCTCAAGAGGAAGAGGCGTACCAAAAGGGGTGAGATGACTTTAAAATTTGCCAATGATCAACTCCTCTCTCAATTTCACCTTGTGATCAGAAATTCCTGTCTACATGTAAATGCACAATTTCATAATAAATTTGGCAGTGTCAAAGATCCTTAACCCTCTCCATACTGGAGGCAACCGGAGATGCCCTAAAGAGCTGTGTCTAATTCCAGCATGGAGAGGATTAACCTTCTCCCTGCTGAATAAAATCAAAGTGTTCTATTTCTGCGTGTGATCGGGCAACTTAAGTCGCCTTCAGCAGTGAGAGGGTTAATGGATCCTAATGGTCCTTGGATGTTTTTCCAGTGAAAGGTAGTTGTTCAGACTTGGCATACTGTGTATGTGTTTCAGGTTCCAGGACGGGGTGAAGGCCAACCTAGGACACAAGCTGTCGGAGCTGAGGGACAAGCAGAACCAGGTCGGCACCAGCATGGAGGAAGTCATGGACAAGGTGGAGAAGTACAGGGACGAGGAGGAGAGGTAACTTGTCACGACTCACAGAATTATATATAGTGCTCCCTCGATATAACGCCCTTCAATGCACCACGGATTCGGATACGTGGAATTCAACATGGACCCCATTTTTAAAAAGAAAAAAAAATCTTTTTTGTTCTCCAATTATATTTGTTGATATGACGCAGGTATTATAACACGGGTGGCATGTCATGGACCCCAACTTCAGCGTTATATCGAGTGAGCACTGTATCTCTCCACGGCACAGGATATGTTCCCATCTCAAATTTCAGATAGCATCGATGTAGTGGCCTCAGTGATCATGACTTGTAGCATACATTGATCCTTCTGTACAAAATCTCTGGCGTGCAGAATTTTATTAATACTACATGTATTTGATACACAACCTCAATGTGGAACTAGAAGTGCATCTGTTATCAACTAAATCACATTAAAACTGCAAATATGTCAAATAAATATTAATCACTGTCTGCTGTTACAGCTGATCCAAAAGAAGGTATTTATGTTCTGCAAGTAATATGTATATTGTTATATCACTCGGCTAGAATCAGATTTATTTTGTGCCGCTCTTAGAGCAGTTTTACATATTATGATGATGTCACTTACCCATTGGTAAATATTTAATGCGAATGTAAAAGCAATTATAATGTACAAGCTACAGGTTGATGCCACGCATCATTCCATAGGTAAATTTTCTGTAAATCTAAAGGTTGATACCGCTCACCCAAAGTTGGGTATACTTCCCATAATTATAAAAAATAAATTCTCCAGTTTCTCGGACGATATCCTTTGCAGGGAGAAGGAGGAGGCTGCAGAGCGGCGGCTGATGCAGATGAGAGCCCTGGGCCTGCACAAGCCCAACTGGGACAGCAAGAGTCGAACATTTCGCCTGGCACTGGCCGGCCTCATATTCATGATGGCCGTCGGGATGGTCATCATGACAATTCTCCCGGGAGCCGCGTCCGGCTTGGAGGCTCACGTCGACGTCCATTACTTCTCATCTCCACCTGTGTAGGATTTGCTGTGATTTTAGTTTATTATTTATTTTTTATACGTGATCTTATTTCCGCAATACTGTTGGTGGTTTATCAGGTCACAACGAACATTTGGATAACCTTGGTGAATCTCAGAAAGTCAGGAATTCCGTCAGTTTGAAGATATATATGTTTTTCGATACCGTGGCTTCCAACGGAGGAACACTGGCAGCCTTTCGTTATGAAATCTAGGAAATATTGATGTGAAACTTGGTATTTTTTTCCTCCGCAACTTCTTAGGAGTGATCATATCAAAATATTTTCTGCCCAAATAAAAAAGATCTGCAAGTAGGTATGATCTGACAATCAACGTTACGTACAATCAAATGAATTGTATATTTTGTTATGAGATTCACAACACCTGTCGGCCATAATAATATGGATGGGTGTGTGTGCCTGAGTGTGTGTGTGTGTGTGTGTATGTATGTGTTTATCAGTGTATATAAATATTGTAATAATAGGACATTACAAATATGTAAATAGCAACATGATGTTTCATGTGAAGTCAATTTTTCACTAATTTATTATGTTAAGACATTGTGTCGGCACAGCCTTATTCAGTTTAAATGATCTTACATTGCTGTGGACGGCAACCTATGAGATTTGGAGAAGGCGGAATGGCAACAGAGGGAGAGACATATCTGTGATCAAAATCAGTCTTACCACCCTCATTGATTTACACATCTTGCTGGCAAAAAAAAATAATAAAAATGGCAATAAAGCTCAAAGTTTTTACCTTGTGACTGACTTAGGTAAACACTACAGCAACTGATATTTATTGTGATAATGGATATATGTGTATAAAGTTCCTGATTCACTGTAATATTTATTTAAATTGTATAATTATTCTATATTGTTGCCCAATGCCTGCATAGCAAGTCAGGGCAAGTAGCAAAGGCACCAAAGGTGCAAAGTGTTAAAAAGTAGGTTGCCCGCAGTGCAATTTAACTTGCTCCTGTACGTCGGGCATATGTTAATCCAGAGCCCTGAAACTACTCTATACGGCAGCCCCCGTTGCCTACAGCAGGATAAAGGTTAACCCTCTCCATGTTGGAGGCAACCGGAGATACTCTAAAGAGCAGTGTCGGTTAAACAAAACATGTACCCAGGGTTCCACAGGTTTCAATTTTTGAGAGTACCGAGGACGCATGTTGAAGTACCTATCAACAATTTTTAATAATAAAGTGCGTCCAAACTTGCAATTTTTGCATATTGGAAGCAGGATTGCGCGTTCGGAGGAACCCTGCATGTACCATTGTGAAGTCGTTGCAAATTGTTTAGTCATTGGCCATGTGAAAGATATTGGCAGATATATTCTTGACATCTGCAGTATGAAACATGTACGTTGTGCAATGTGATGAATTTCTGTGATAATAATATATACTATTTATTTCACTTTCAGGATTTTTTCTTTGATATTGAGTTCCGTTTACAATGTTATGACAATGTTCGATCTATCTGAAAGTAACTATACTATGTTAATATTAAGTTATCGTAGATTTCATAAGTGAGATTGTTAATATTTTCAATGGAGATGTTTCAAGCGGTTATTTCTAGGTTTAGATTTCTGTTAATGTATGTCCATTTAAAATTGTAGGTGCTATTAACAGCAGCCAATACCTAAGTGCTTTTTTATATCAAACTGTCATTAAGGATTATGCATTTCACATCGTGCAATTTATTGAGATGTACATGATTTTACAATCTGCAAGTTTTTTAACACCCAGACACCGCAGTTTTACGTTGTATAATCCTGTATACCCTGATAAATCACACATGTACGGAATTTATGTATTACTCTGAGCTTAATGTATACATATGTGATGTAAAACTGGTTGGAATCTCTGTAACTGTGTAGATAAACCACAGTTTAACTAATCATTATCACTATTTTTTTATATTATTATTATTATTATTATAAGAATTATTTCCCTTACAACTGTGACATGAGCATTGTTCTCAGTACATCCTGTACAATATTGCAACTGACCAATTACCTAGATATTATATTGAATACTGTAATGATAAGATCTATAAAAAGATTTATTTATTCGTCTAAAGACTGGCATTTCACAAAATATTCATGAATACTACATATGAATTTTTTCCCCCATAGTAGACATGAGAGTAATACATACAGTATTTTGAGTTAATTTGACATTGTAAGTTTCATCACTGTTCACCTTGTACTGGTGCTTTAGTATATTATATGGTAGCAATACAAAACTGTTGTTAACATCTATCATCCCAACAAATCTAATGCAACAAAATTAGAGTTGTCATTGTTTTTCCTGAAATATCATTCATGTTGAATGACCATGCTTATATAGCTATACTGTTGAAACAATAAATCTATTTTGGTCTAAGGTGTTACTGTCATATTTCTATTTTGTCCAAGAAGTGAATATTTTGAGGAATATTCTGCTATTTTTCATAGGACATAATAATTAGTTTTGCAAAAGTAATTATTTGGGGCTGTTTTGGCAAATGAATTTGAAATTTCACTGCTTGGCTGCAACTAAATGTCCTGGAACTACATGATTGCTAAAACTCTGACAAGATACATGCTGTTGTTTCAATTTCAGGATCCCACCTTTCTATATTTGCAGATTTCTAATTGATGGTAGGCATTTTGAAGCAAAAATCCAGTCCTAAAATCATTCTCATAAATTAAAGAGCCCCATCCACTTTTGCAATGGTCGCAAATGGGTGAAAGATTCCTGCAGCAAGCAATGTTAAACTCCATAAATCACTTGCTGGCCACTTTTGTTACAATTTTCATTAATTAACAAATTGTGCCTGTAGAATTAATTACATCAGTTCACATTGCAATATGATTATAAACAACATTTCCGATAACAATACATGAATAGATTTTCAACGACTTTTGTCATCTGCAATACAGAAATGCTTCCTCCTTGAAATTTCTGCAAGGTATTTGTCATCTTTAACTGATTGCAAGATTCTACATTACTAATCTAACAAACATGGACATTCGCCTGCATGTTAATTAGCTGATGGACCCTGTACAGTTATAAAACGTGGGTATTGTCAAACAATGAAGTTGTCATGAGCTGCTGAAACCAAGCAAGAAGGGCAAGAGTGGTTTACGACTTCCACATGGTATGCCGATCATCTTATGAACCATAAAAACTGACACTTTGATAGGTTGAAAAGGTCACCTTCTTCAGTTTCATTGCAATTGTAATCCAATATTTGAAATGAATTTGCTCTGCAACAGTAATGCCGAGTTGTCATAGTTCACACTTAAAATTATGGAGATTTTTCGAATTGTGTTATGCCTTGTGTAATTGCAATGAAAGGCATTTCCTGGTTTCTATATAAAGTTGCTTCCTGTTGAGTATTGTGCACTAAATCACTGTATCAAAGGGTCCCCAGGTGTGATATTTTCAACATTAAAATGCAGAATTTGAGTGTGTTCAGAAATATTTCCCAGATGTGTCATTGTGAAAGAGCTGAAGAAAATACAATGTTATGTTCATGAAGATGACAATGTCAACCTTACATGTAATAAATATGTACAACATTACGATTAGTATTATTATTTGAATTTTATTATTGTTGACATTACTGTTTCATTTCAAAATGCCACCAATGCACCAGACATTCACTATTTTGTCCTATTTTTTTTTGTTTTCTCGCCACTTTTCTAATTGTTTTAAGATTACCGGTAACACAGACACTGTCATGTCACTGTCATGTTCTTTAAGATACAATGGTCAATATTAAAAATAATAATATTTGTGTATGCATTTGTTCCCAAATAATTATTTTTCTGTAGATATATGCACTCTAGATAAGAATATCCTAGACTTTCACGGTCTCGGACAGTAATACAATACATGGTCTGTAAAACAGATCATATGCAGTGTTGTACACTGTGATTGGTCCTCAGACCGTCCTTGAAGAGTGGAAGTGTCTACTATATCACATTCCCAGACGATTGACCTGTACAAGACTTTGAAAACTAGCCAGACTGACTCGCCATCTTTTCTACTATTCACAATAAATGTATGGATTGTTCAGTCTGAAATCTGATCTGCTGAATAAGTCTTTAAATTTCTTTTCCATGTCATTACATTTAGTAAAAAATAATTGGTAAACTGTAATTTAATTAAGCTGAAATGAAATTAATTTTAAATTTGTTGAACAAAATATTGATGGAAAGTAAAAAAATATTAAGAATTATTAAAACATGCGAAGATTCAAGTACCAAAATTATTTTGCGTGAAGATTATTGTCATACCATTTAAGTACTAGGTAAGTTGTCATTATACATTCATAGTTATTCTAGCAAGATGTAAAATATGTTAAATGCCCATCAATAGTTCAGTAGAAGTGTGTATCCAATTCATTTAAATTAATTGACATAAATGTACAATGAAGAATTTAGTTTTCGAAAAACTACCAATCATCAGCCTTAGAAAGATGTCTCTGCCAGGACAAACACAATAGAATTTCATCTTCAAATTAACTCCAAATATTTGCACAGTGGCATATCTCACACATAGACCCAACCATCAACATTCAGCAGATCACTTCAATATTTAATCCTTTGCCATTTAACTTTCTTTACTTCATGGTAAATGCCATCTTTACAAATACATAGCCAACTTAGACAAACACACACTGCTGGTGCTCTAACAGTTTGTACAGAGGCACGGTACATACAGCCCCCAGTTTGAGAGTTGCAATAACATTTAGAATATTTACTGAAAGCAGATCAGTGTCATAGCCACCTCGCACCATCTACATTGAAGGCCTAATTACTGAGGGGCTCCGTTGTGACAACAATGCATCACAAGCAACTAACAAAACAAGTCTTAATTAGATTCTAGGTAGCTTGTAATTAAAATTAAGCGTGTCTTTTTATCTTCAAAAGACTAGAAACAATGAGGTGTTCTTGACATCTTTTGATGGGGAAATATCTATTGTGTAGAATTTTCTTTTGTGTATTTTGAACTTTTTAAAAAAGGTTATTTGGTTTTACTTCATATGCTAGGGTAGGATAAAAAATAATGCAGTGATATTTTGTGACCTCACTAATAAACAATAAATTTATATATATTAATGTATTACAATTCCCCCGATATTATTTTTAAAATATCATGTTCCAAATGTGTTTCTATTGTAAACGTTTGTGATTGACTTGGTGTATTTCCTCAAATAATCAGTCATAATAAGTTTTATTTATTCCATATTAACATGAATCCTGACTGTAAATGCAAACTAATAGTGCAAAACTAATGTAATGCAAACTAATAATTAGATAATGTGATAAAAAGTTACAATTTAAAATTGAGCTTTGTTTTCTTCTCATCATTGTGACTGCACATCACTAATTTCTAGCATTCATATCTCAATCCAATATCTTCATAGCACATAAAACAAAAGCAATTTCATTTTATTTCTTTGTAATTTTATTACTGGATTTTCGTTTTTATTCGAGATGTTCATTTATTTACAAAACAATATACAGTAACATCTTTGGCATAATGAATTCTCTAACAGATTTGAAGCTACTACACAAAGTTACAATCATGATTCCTAATGTAACGCCACCAGAACCTGACACAATTGCACCATGACAAGTTTAAGCATTTCTCAAGAGCACCATGTCCATAACAAAATTTGCACATTCAATGAAGCACGACATCACGCAAGACCGAGCATACACAAAACTATTCTGGGATTGCACACATACATAGTTATCATTATCATACATCACAAATTTATCTAGTATAATTTTGAGAACAGAACTGCCATTTCAAGTGTCAGCACACGCACATTTACACGAGCAATTACACAATCCTAACATGGAGAAATATTTCCTCCGATATCGTTCCAGTTCTCTCTGAAGCACAAGGTTCCCCATCCATCCAAACCGATTCGTCCATCTGATCTCGCACAAAAGCATAAGCACCCATGTCCAGTATTCACATAATTAGTATTTACAATCTTCTGGCACATGTAAGTAATAGTTCGTGCACAACTTTATAGTCACAGCCTGGAGCTTGGATGAACCAAGAGTTTAAAAAAAAAAAAAAAGTACAGCACATCGTTTGTATGTATCACATGAGGGTACTGGTATGTCTTCTGTGTGGGGCGTGTACTCAGAATGCTGACAGACTCATGCTTCTCTTCATCTTGTTGCCGATGAGTCGACTGGCTCGGGGCAAGACTCGGCTGGCACTGCTGCTGATGGTCACGGTCACCAGCGGACTCGTCTGAGTCAGGAACTGTGTGGCCTCGATCAGCTGTCTGGAAACAAAAGAAAATATATGAATAAATATTTCAAGATGTCATTTTCAATGAAAATTTGATCTATAAATATGCTCCTATAATATACTAATCTAGCTTAGATTAACAGAATTTTAGTGTATTTTCTTTGTATTTTTTTCGAACTTTCTATGAGGACTAGAGCTACAAAAAGCAAAAAATCATTGCTTCATTATTATTGCATTCTAATTTCTCAGAAAACAACAAAATATTCACAAGTGTCCATTATCATTAAGATAAACTTGATCATCAGTATCAAACTTTTAGTATTCAACAATTAAAGTGAGTGCGCTAATGTTTTATGAGACAATGATTAGAATGGCTATATATATCTTTATCATCCTGGGAATCGTTTCTGAAAGCTCTCATTATCTAAGAGACCATGAGCACTCTCGTAGATCCAGCACCAACAAGAACGTTTCATGGTCTAATATAATAGTGGATATGAGAGCTTCGAGAAATGACACCCTGAACCATCTCGAAAGATGTCTGAATATATTTCACGCCGTATGTTTGAATATCACATTGTACGTACTTGGACAGAAGCTGGTTCTTGAAGCGTTCCTCGTTGAGCTCCTTCCGTAGCTGGGCCTTGGTCATCTGGATCTGGGGACACAGGAGGGGGTGAGTGATGAGCGCCATCACGGAGGGGCGGTCCCGGGGGTCCGGACACACCATGCTCTGCAGCAGACTGTGGAACGCTCGACTGTAGCCGACCAGCTCGGGCAGGTTGCCGTCTCTCACCGACTGCCACGTGTCGCCGTTCTTCGGGAGGGTCATGCACGATGCCTGGAAAAACAGGAATACATTTGTTATAAACACAGGAATGTTATTAGGAATGTATTTGTTATAGATATATATACACAGCACTGTCGGGAAAACATCGTTCTTCCTGGGATTTCAAAATAGGGAGTCAGAATTTCAGCATAAAAAAAAATTAAAACCTTCTACAATGCATTGGTTAGGCCATCGCAATAATTAGGACATTGCAAATGCGTAATCATTAATTAATAAATTATTTTGTTATTCATGCCGATATAAGAGTTCAACATCAGTTGGTTACGTATTCTACAATTTGCCAACAATATTTTACTGCCATAAAAAAATATATACATATGTAAAAATATGGAATTCTCCAAATATGCAACTATCCATATCAAAAGCTTGTACTTAATTGCATTTTTAACCACTTACAGCTTCAAAGATCGTCAATCCGAGCGAGAAGACATCAGCTTTCGGCAGCTGCGTGAAGTCTTCCTTCAGGATCTCGCGGGCCAGGTACCGACAGTCTCCGTCTTCTACCATGGGGTTGGCGATGGACGTCACATGGCCCAGGTCACCTGAATCAACAAGATACATGTATGAGCACACAGGGATAAAAGCAACAAGAAATTAATTGTTTGACTGATTGGGTATCTTCCATCAGGAATATTTCATTCGTACATTCTGTAGGAATCAAATATGGATTGAAAGATACTTTTGAAGTTTGTTTTACAACTTAAATTCAGCATTAGAAATGTATAATGGATAGCAATTGAAATCTGTTGGAAGTAGTAATCTGCACTAGACACATGAATCTGGAAACCATGGACCAAAATGAACACTAGCCTGGGCCATTTCTCCAAATGAAAAAGGTAGCCAATGGACTATTAGAAATTCAAAACATTTGTAATTTGTGTCACTATTCTGGCGAGCACGTTTCAGTTTCTATCGCTGCAAACTTAACAACAAAGTGAGACATACCTATTTTATACGTGATGGCCTCCTCTCGTTCCTCGTCCTCCTCCTCACACGACTCCATGCCGCTCTCGGGAGACTGCAGGAACTTGGGGTTGCGGTGGATGAAGATGTTGCCGGGCTTGATGTCCAGGTGCACCAGGTTCTGGGAGTGGATGTACTTGAGACCATGCGCGGTCTGGTACAGGATCTGCCGCAGCTCCGTCTCCATCAGCTGTCCGCGGCTCCGTCGGTTGTCCTCAATGATGTCTGCCAAACTACCTCCTGGAAAGTGAAGACATTGTTACCAAATGTACAAAATATATGGTACACAACAAACCATAGCATTTTTAAATTTCACTGGGCGTGTTCTGCGCTTCACATAAAGGTAATCCTGTAGTCTAAAAGGTTTTTGAATGACATTGATATTGGCCTCAGCTGTTTCTTCTCAGGGTTTTTAATAATAAAAACCACTTCCTGCCATTGTACTAATACACCCAATGCTTAATTAACCCTATACATGCTGAATGCAATCAGAGATGCCCTAAAGAGCAGTGACTGTGCTCCTACGGACGAGTAGAGATTTCATGTTTTGTAATTATATCATTATTCCAAACCTCAGTTAAGGTGTAATTTTAGTAGCAATATAAATTGTTACAACTAGGAAACTTAATTTATGACTTCAAATTACCCATGTGAAAGACCAATCCGTGAGTGATGGTGTTTAACATTGCTGTTGGAATTCTTTCACCCATTTGCGACGATTCAATCCAGAGATCAAATGCCCAATGCTTATATCCTGAGGACTAGCAGACTCTTTAAGCGTTATTTGCTGTTTTACCACTAGTCAGGACTAGAAATACAAGTAAATTTCAATCATCTATAACAAATCTCATGAACTGTCTTTAACAATGATTTTATGACACATCTATGGCAGTGATTTTAAGACGAAACACAACAAATAAAAGTATGCAAACATTAACTATGCAGCATACATGTTCAACTTCACTTACCATTGCAGTACTCGTTCTGTATGAACATGTGGTCGTCCTCTGCCCAGGCCGAGTAGTACCTCACCACATGCGCATGCTTCCCTAGGACGGCGTGTGCGTAGACCTCGTTCATCGCGTTACGTCTGAAACAAAAGCATCCAGATTATACATCAGTCATAATAGTGTTCTAATTATCATTGCAGCCATTACAAAATAGCCAGAGATTCATTAAAAAATATGGTGACATAACTGGTCACTGGGGGCGACGCATACAAGACTTACATAATACAAAAACTCAATATTCATGATAGTGATCAAGTCATGTAAGATATAACTGGAATCAATAGACAAATATTGATTAATATGGGCAGTAATCAAACAAATTTCAAATACTTTTGACAGACATTGATATTATACCTCAGTTGTTTCTTCGCACATTTTTATAATAAAAACCACTTCCTGCCATTGTACTTACTCATAAACACTACCAGCGACTGGTGTTTTCGACTTCTTGATGGCGTAGGTACAGCCGTCTAGTCGATGCACACACTTGTGAACGCTGCCAAACTCTCCGTCCCCCAGCTTGCACACCTCGTAGAACTCCTCCTTGTACCGCGATGTGTTGATCTCGTGCAGCGCGATTTTCTGAAACAAAAACATCAAACATAAGATATCCACAATTCAGGTTTCAAAATGTCAAAAATATTCACAACACCAAGAAAACATTCAGGGATGTAAACACGATAGAAGAATCATATAATAATTGTCAAAAAAATAAATAATAATTCAGGTTATCATGTAAACACATGGCGGCCCGATCTATTTCTCCTATGGACGAGTAGAAATGTGTTTTGTTATTTATATCAGTATTCAAGCGAGTATGTTCTAAAGTTCCAACCATGTAAACAATTTCATTAAAATATCAACTTAAATGTTTGTATTAAGCAGGACATTCAATAACATCACAGGGCCATGCTCCTTTCTAGCTGTTCTGTCAGACGCATGCGCAGTTACCAAGGATCAACACCGCAGTGTAACTGTGCATGCATCAGACATAAAGTACAGACAGAACAGCTAGAAAGGAGCAGCCCCCAGATGTCTTCCACTGATATGTGACACATTCAATAGCAACACCTAATATCTGACACAGTGACAGTTGTTACACATTCCTGTATCACCATTACCTTATTTGATGGCATCTCAAGGTCTTCTGAATCACTCGTCGTCAGCATGGAATCGTCTAGGAGACTCCTGAAATTGAAATTAAATAATGAAAATCATTGTTACAAGCACACCATGACAGCACAACAATTCTGACATGTTTATTCAAATTCATACATGTAGATATCCATGACACGGTTATTAGGAAGAGCAGCAGTGTTCTAAATTACCGCTGGCCCATTGCTAAAGGTATCCTAAGGGCCAGTAGAAATGTGGTATTTTTTCTATCATTATTCGGGCCTTTTAAGTTTTAAATTTTCACTGATGAAGTGACTGAATAGAAAATATCTGCACCATAATTATAAACAGGATTAATGTTTCTTCAAAATAAGTCATGTGTATTCATGAAAATACTCATGACACATTCATTAATTGTCGAAAGGACATCAACAGGGTAAATTACACATTTAATGGGACGATATTTTGGTACATAATGATGAATCTGATAAAATATTATGCTGTATTGTTTCAATTTCAATGACAGGCAGTCCACTACCATAGCGCAAACGTTACGACAACGATTTTCTACAGCATAACATATTGTGTCAACAGAGGTGAAATGTACAGGGATACATGTTACGTGAAAATTATTTTTCATTTCTGTTATTTCTTTCTAGATTATTTCACTAATTATCAATCATTCATGACATGTCAGTTTAACAGGAGGAAGCCTGCAACATCTGTAGCACTGAATGTTGCAGGTCATTAAACAGGCCGGTAAACATTTAGGTCATTACAAATCTAATTATTAGTAATTATTAATTAATAATGCTGAGATAGTCAGCCTATATTTGCCACACCCTTCATAACTCAGATTGAAATGTGTTGACGAATGTGACTCTTCGAACAGTAACATTCAATTTGAAAAACTCAATAAATGAAATACGTCTTGAAATTGATTTAACTTAAATATTCTACCAATGTTGTATTTGGGAAATATGCCATATTGAGTTGACTTATGAAAACATAAAAGTGGACCCATTTATTATGGCCCCATATTTCAAGATGTCAATAAATCCAAATATGGGCATATTACTCATAACCTTCAAATAGTTACTACAACAAGAATCATGACGTCAGATATTTCCGACTCATTTTGAATACAGACTACGTCAACACCCATCACAATTTCCTTATTTTTATCGCCACTAACAGTATGGTCAGTCAAACTAAACGGTCAGTTTGTAAATTACATCATCATCCAGTTTAAACTGGCTTCAGTGGTCAGCCGAGTAGAACGACCAAAATCTCCAAAACAGTTATGTTTGTTTTTCTCTCAAATATCACAAAATGTATAACAAATCAAACCAATAATAAAGGAACATTATATCCACTTTTTATTTTAGAGATAACGTGATTATTTTGGGGTAGTTTTCAGTAAACAGGGGGATGGAACTTTCAAATGACATGCAAATTTCTCTGGGTCAGCAAATTTAAATTAGGTCATGGGTCAAAACAAAATGGCTGCCTCCAGACTTACCTTTCAAAATCTGATCGATTCCTCTTCGTCCCGACACTACGGTTACCGGGTGTGAACGGGTTGATGTTAGCTTCCACTTTCTCTGGACACGGGGATTTCTTTTTAGAGTTAGAGTCCTTGATCCTCTGTTTCTGGGCTTTCTGTAGTAACGACTTGGGGGTGTGTGGGGTATCAAACAGTCTCAACGCACGGAGTCGTCGATGGGGCGGGGAAACAGACTTGGGGGACAGATCACATTCACCGGGCACCTGTTGTTCGTCATCGTCCATATCCTCGAAAGTTAATGTCACTGCTATGGGAGACATCCTACGGGTCCTGGTAATCCGTCTTCGAGCTCTGGGACTTGGCACAGTAGACGGTGATGGAAAATCCACTTCGAGAAAGTCTGACGGCGGATCCAGGAAGGGCGATGTGATCCCAGGTTCGTCGAAATCGTCGTACGTCAAGGTCTTCATGATACACTCATCGTCTCGTCTCGTCGATCGCCTACTACGATTCAGTCTTGGTTTTACGCAAGACATCATCACAGAAGAAAATAGCACTCACTAGAAACGCAGAATATAGTTGGTAGTCCGATCAAATGTTATGAATCCACACACTGGTGAACACTGTTCAGTTCAGTCTCTTTTACATTTGGCGGGACCGTTAGTCACGTGATCATCCGAGCCAATGGGACGGCAGGTGCCCGTAGCGGTTTATCCAACGAAATGACTGCATGCCCGACTGGCTTCGCCTCGTGTTGTGATAGTAGATGAGTGCGATTGCTTGACAGTCTTATTTAGAAATACTTCAAAGAGTACAGCTAATTTCGGATCTTAATTTTCTACAAGGGCAGTTGGCTTCAGTGGAGATTTAACTATGTATTTACAGCAAAATTGCTTGAGACCAATCATTAGTTTTGACATCTCCAATTGTTAAATGAGAATGTCAATGACATATTGGTAGTAGAATGCTGTTGTTGTTTAGCAATGAAAGATTGGAGTTTACTTCCCGCCTATAATTATGTGCTGTGATTACGTGTATTACTGTGTTGTAGAGCACAGATGTTTAATGTCCCCTGTGTAAGATTAAGGACAACTTGCATAAATGACAGCATTCCTCAATAAAATGTACAGTTCCGACATTTATAGATTAGTAACCTTTAAATTATTATTCCGTTACGTAAACAATAACTTTTAAGTTCAAGTCGATGAAATAGTCTAGGCTATATTGTAAATAAAAAGGCTAATGGTTCATTCTAGAACCATCATATTTGTATGATCCAATTGTATTTTGTAATGTACGGAGCGGCATTAAAATAAGCAGTTTGCTTGTTTGCCAAACCACTTTCAGTTCTTTTGGAAATAAATAGGCCCTATGTTTAAACCAAACCATCTATTATATTATATGATATTTATCAGTGAATATTTTGCCACATTTGACTGAGGTATGATTATAGTTAGATTCTATTTCTCTTTGGGGGTGGGCAGTTCCATTACAATGCGTTATATATGTCCTTGAGTAATTTAGTTACCGTTTCTCATTACGAAATTACGTCTTGTGAATTTATACTCTGGGTGAGAATTAATATATTATTGATCGCATCAAGTATCAAGCTGAGATAAAAGCGCGGCTTTTGTGTTGAATTTTATCCCTGAGTTGCCGATTCATTGAAATTGGATATGGTCAGTGTGAACATCGATTTAATGATGTCAATGCACTTTTAATTACGAACAGCATAGTTTAACACTTGAAGTCTCGATGACACTTACAAGTTTATAATAATGTCTAGGTTGGTGAAAGACAACGATCAGCCTCTTCTTTTTGGTATGGAAAAGTCATTAGGGAATGCATTAACCCTAATTACGCCCACTGCTCTTTCAATGTATCTTTCTCTACAGGATACCCGAACAACTGTGTGAAGGTATATTGTGTTGCAACGTATAGGGTTAAGTTATTTATAACATAACCGTTTCATTTTGGCATGTCTGAGAGTGAGAGAAGGGAGAGAGAGAGAGAGAGAGAGAAAGAGAAATACACTCATTTGTTTAATACTATAGTAGGCTACACGAATTACACCAGTAATTGAGTAAAGTCAATATCTTGGTCAGTCAATAACATGCAGCAGGTGCTCGCAGGTTTACTGCAACATTCAGCATTGCGGGTTGGTTAGCCTACTTTCCTCCTACATATATAGTATACGTAGCATTATAAATCAAATAATTATATGACGGGTTCTTTTTTTTTTTTAATGTCTTACCTATACTAGGACTATTATTATTCATAGATGAATGCCATTATATATTTTTATATTTTTTATTATTTTTATTTTTAATTTTTAATTGTGGTTTAGAGTAGTTTTATAGATTCTTTCACTAGTTATTTAGTACTCGTGTAAATCTTGTACTTTATTACGATACCCAAGGGGTATATGTTCTCACAATATTAGGATCCTTGTATATATTGTTTCTTGAATATAAGACAATAATTTTCACACTCATCGCTCATAACACTAGATGTTTGTCCACTTGTTCAAACACGTTTTAACGTTAAAATGCCCTGTTTGTCCTTTAGTAAGTAACGTATAGGAATATATTTAGGGCAGTCGGTGAAACGTTAATTAGTTATCTGTCTTAATAACTAGTTTGTACTCTTTGAAGTTGTCTCCGGCGGTTAGATAAAAGAACACATTGACAAGGAGGAACCCTGAGAGTATTGTTAAAACAAGCGAATAATAGATTGAGAGTAAAATCATAATACAATCCAATGATTGTACAACACTGTGACATTGAAATGGAGCATTGTCTCAGGCAGAAAGTGTGTACATTTCATAGAACGTGTTATGAAAACATGTCAGATATAATGTCTATTTCACGGGGTGAGGGTAGACCTTATCCGGAGGCAGGGGTCAGAATTACGATCAAACGACCCCCGACCCCCCATCTGCTGCCGTATGACCATAGTTAATTTACCCCCTACCCTCTTGCTTCATTACCAAGCCGATTCTCGGGTAGCGTTTTCTTGTTTTGGTACACAACATGTTGCGGTTTTTATTCATTTTGAAAACATGTTGCTTGTGTCCTGTGGGGTGTTCTTATATCGTTACGTAAGCTTGCGGAAATAACGAACACGTGTACGCATAGAACACGTCGGTAGAAGAAATATGGTATATACGTATCCTGTTTTTCTTCACCGTTGGAACATTGCATGGAACTGAATATGATGTAATAACAGCGCATGCAAGCAGCCACGAGACAATGTCTGTAGACCTATCTCATCAATGTTATCGTCTATATAGCTATAATGATAATTTTCTTAATATTTAACATCTGCAATTAGCTAGATGTCATATATGCTTGCACAGCATCAGATAGATTGTACGTTTCAGTCCATCGTCTCCAAATATTTTTGTAATCAAAGAAAACGTTATTTTAAAAATGCATCATTTGTCTGAACACAATGCTTAAAAGTATTGCACTTAATCAGATGGTTAGACAAACGTCGTGTCATCTAATACAAGCTTCTTGGGTAGATGTTTCCACAACTATATACTCGTTTGCAGATATAATTCCCGTATCATTATAATTCGTCCAGTTATCATTACAGCTATGTTTTGAAGATGACACAGCAATTTCTCATCAATTAGTCCTGGCCAGTCACGTGATAGCTTGATTGACAGTCAAACACTGACTTAATTGTAGAAATCGCTGACCAGTTACTTCTGACGCTTAGCGTACGTATGATAAAATAATTAGAGATATCATAGTCCTTTTTGCAAACTTTGAAATCTTGGGTGTTATTTTAATGGTCAGACTTGAAAATTAGACGAACACGTACTTACGTGACTGGGTACAGGTATATGACATTCAATAATTAGTATAATAGTATAATTATGACATGTTTGGAAATGATGAACACGTAATAGTTTATTGTATATCTCACATATTACCTGAACTACTGTTGACGTAAATATAATATACATGTAGTATAAATAATAGTGGTAATAGGTAAAGGGGGTGGATGGGGTGTTGTGGTGGAATCAGTTTAAACTGAACACAGATAATACTAGTACATCTATATATCATGGTAGCCTATGTTGTTAATTTAATTTTGTAAAATAGTGCCCTTATAACCGGCTAATTACGCTTGATTTATCCACCCAAAACTTATTTACTGATGTCCTTAGTCCCCAGTACTCGATATTTCATATGAATAAAGGGAACGTTCCGCTATTTATCTTGTCAAATTGCAAGCAAACATTACCATTATGCATTATAGTTTAGTCGTACCACTGAGTTATGTCCTCGTGCGGTGATGAAGCAAATACGACTACGAACATATATTCAGGTTGTCTATAAGGGGGTTGCAGTGGAGATTTGTTAACCACATAGCGGTGGAAATCTTTTTGGAAGTACAAACATGATTTTATGTATGTCAAGTGAATGTACTTTGCAGAACTTTATAAGAACTAGTCCAAAACAACCATAAATATATATACATATAATAGATGAGAAGGCACACACATTTCTCTTTGGTGGTTGGAATTGAAATGAATGCAATAGCTTTCGATAGATTATAATTTGGTATCTTTTCTTTTTTGAAAATCTACATTCAATTGAATTTTTATAAAATTGGAAAGTTGCTCAATTTTAGTATGAACTATAATGAGATAAGTGTGCATCGAAATCGATTAATTTTGCGTGCATTGTAGGTCGATAATTGTTCGTAACTAATCGTTGGTTGCTACCTGCAAAGTGAATCATTCTCCACTTGTAAAATACCACAACAACATACTGTGCAGTGTTCACATTTAACTCCTGGTGCCAATGTATTTATGGCTGCAATAAACGTCTAAATATGCCCACCGTATCTAGAAACGTTTGTGTGACCTTTTTATGGTCATCACTGATTACAAGTGCCAAAACAATAATTTCTTGATTTATCTGGTCTACAACGTACATTTATGATCGCAGATTACGATAGGAACTGCGAATTATTATGTAAAAGGCACACGATCCGAGATGTTATATTGCCCATTTTATTAACCTGCTGAATGAAGCAACTTTGTATGTGAGCGGTGATGCGAATTACAAGCAAACACTGTCGAGAGAGGCATCCCTCAAACATTGATCAATGAAATGATGCCAACAATGGTACCCCAACAATAGTATCTCGATGATCTCACCATCAAGACACACACACACACACACACACACACACACACACACACACACACACACACACACACACACACACACACACAC
>JAVCKZ010003242.1:0-20844 GCA_034780755.1 Lepetodrilus elevatus | reverse complement strand
TACAAAAATGGTGTCGCTTCAGTAGCCAATAGTTATTTGCCATTGATAGGTTGACACATGTCTTATATTAGCAATAAACAGGACCACCACTGAAAATACTCTAGTATTAACATCATCATTGATACGACCAAGACGCGTACGACAGTATACATATCTCATGTGTAAATCTGCAGAAGGAGTCGTTCAAACGAAATCTGACCAAAAACTTTGTCTTTTTTTTATCTGGCAGAATGCGAGAGCTATCCGTGCCAGAATGGCGGCTTCTGCATGAATGAGTTCAACAGCCACACCTGTCATTGTCCTCAATACTACACGGGTCAGAACTGCGAGATTAACACAAACCCTTGCAGAGACTATCCTTGCATGGTAAGTCATCAACTTTGTTCAAGAAATGCCAATGAGTCAGTGAGATCTTATGAAGGTGTATTAATTCATCGCCAGTGTATGACATAGTCCTTGTCAAAGATGTCGCTTGGTATTTCTTTCGATTTAAAATTATTTTGGACATTTTTTATTTATTTTTTTTCAAATTATTTCTAAAATCATTTTAAATCGAGGACTAATGCCAGTGTATAAAACTCCAGCAATATCACTGCCAGACATGAGGACAACACAAAATATGCACGTGCAAGGCTAAAACTTCACCAGTCTGTCGCAGACATGCGGACAGGCTCTATTTCGAACACTGCTAATGCACGACACAACTTACGAACAGTCATGATTTGGAAACAAGAGTGCGTCTTTTTTTAGTACGATTTTATGCTAAACTCTTTAAGTTTTGTTCACAAATCCCAATACAGAGATGTGGGACCTTCAGGAAAGCATACCCTGATAAGAACGTTACTATTATTTACAAGTAATGTGGTTTTTTTTAAAGTTTTAAAAATTATTCCATCATTTTAAATATTTTATCTTTCATTCATTAACAATGTATGTAATTCCAGACCACATGGTCACAAAATCTCCACATGCATCTTAGAAGATTTCAGGACAATTTCTCGTGAAGCTCTCATATCCACCAAGAGAGCACTCTCGTATCTTATCTGTTTAGCCGATCACAACGAGAGTGCTATTGTCTCATGGTTGGTATGGGATCTTCATGGAAGCACCGCATATACAGTAGTACCATCAGGGTGTCGTCTTTGTTCTCCCAGAACCTGGCTTTCTGCATCCCGCAAGGCAGCAACTACACGTGCTCATGCTGGCCCGGGTGGACGGGAAAGAACTGCGAGACGGACATCGACGACTGCGCCACCTCGCCATGCAAGAGAGGCACGTGCGTAGACCACCTGTACGGATACACGTGCGAGTGCCCGATCGGCTACGAAGGCGCCAAATGCGAACTGGAGATAAACGACTGCGACTCCGGCCCTTGCCAGAACGGAGCCAACTGCACACACAGCTTCGACTCGTACAAGTGCACGTGCCAGCCGGGTTTCTCGGGCAAACAGTGCGAGATTAACATCGACGAGTGCGCCTCCAGTCCCTGCCAACACGGAGGATTCTGCTTCGACCAGATCAATCACTTCATCTGCGTGTGCCACCCAGAGTATGCAGGCTACTTCTGTGAGATCAGTACGTATAATGTATTTGGATCTCCGATTACTAAACAGTAAGCTATAGCTACACTATGCTCACTTCCTATACCCGTAATTAAAACTGTTGTTTGTGGACAAGGATATCATATGTACGTTAATGAATAGGCGGGATATCTGAATGGTCGTTGTATGGATCCTACTAAGAAATTTAATTGCTCTTTCTCTTATAATTATTACATGTACATCTTATATGAATGATAGATTGAATGACGTACGCACTTTAATAATAGGTAACGAGAGAGTCTTTTGATTAGTAACAGTATGTGTGTCCAAATATTAATTTCATAGATTAATGTGTGATGAATAACCTTATTAGCCCTGCATGTGTTTAGGATTGTTCATAGCCTGTTTGGATGTATTAGGATTGTACATAGACAATTTGGAAGTGTTAGGATTGTACATAGACAATTTGGATGTATTAGGATTGTACATAGCTGATTTTGATGTGTTACGATTGTACATAGCCGATTTGGAAACTGAATGAAGTATCTTGAGATGTTTATTAAAGCAACTGAAATATGAGTCTTTGGACTGGCGCATGTCTTGTTCTCAATGATCTGGTTCCAGAGAACGATTCATAGCGCCACACACGTAAGTCATACCTTGCTATACACTAAATACAGGAAGTACAATTTCAGTAGCTTTACGAATACGACATGCTTTCCTTATTCTATGTGTGTTCTATTTTTTTTTTATCAACTTTTATTGTTGTAGACAGGTGAGATATCTGTGTTTTCAGGAGAGGAAATGGACTGCGACTTCGAGGTGAATTTCTGCGGCTACACCGTCTCCACTACCGACACAACGCACGACAATGAGACCTTCCAGTGGGTGCACGGGAAGGTATCCAAGCCAGGCTTCTTCGGAAGCTCTCGCATCCTGTTCATGGGCCCACACGTAGACCACACCACCGGACAAGTAGAAGGTAAGACTAGTCGCACACAATCTTGACATCAGAACAGGTGACAATGGTGTGATTGATAGTGATAATCTAATACACTCGGCACTACGACTTCGAACAGTGTCAGAGAAGGTAATAATTACGTAAAATTAGATAGGTGTATACCTTTAAAGCAAAGATTATCTCAAATCAGTATTACGGATCCATACAGTAGTCTAGTAGGACACTTTGTCAATGGGTGTCCTGGGCTAGTAAACACTTTGTCAATGGGTGTCTTGGGTTAGTAGGGCAGTTTGTTTATGGATTTCCTGGGCTAGTAGGACACTTTGTTTATGGGTTTCCTGGGCTAGTAGGACACTTTGTTTATGGGTTTCCTGGGCTAGTAGGACACATTTTTCGACGGGTGTCCTGGGTTAGTAAGACACTTTGTCAACAGGTGTCCTGGGCTAGTAAGACAAAGTGTCTTACTAGCCAATGGGTGTCCTGGGCTAGTAGGACACTTTGTCAATTGGTGTCCTGGGCTAGTAAGACACTTTGCCAATGGGTGTCCTGGGCTAGTAAAACACTGTCAATATGAAAGTGTGATACTGGGTACATGGATGGATCCACAACAGGATCTCAGATATGCTTTGCTGTGTATGTTAATCTGGAAGAACATGTTCAAGGTGTGGCAACTTCTGAAGACGATTTAAAACATCCTGTAATGTATGCTACACTATTACTGACAAGCATGTAATCAAGAAGTATTACATTTTGTGACACTTTTACTGTATACATCATAGTGACTCGTAGCCTAACATATGAGTGTTGAGGTATAACTTGTATGTTTATAGGATGACCTATGACACGTACGTTATTAATACACATAGCTTGGGGACGTGAACACTGAAAACAAACTTGATTAGGAACTAATTGTAGGACACTGTATAGCTCAAGGCTATGTTCATACTATGATCTGTCTCGTATTATATATGGTATTATATTTATATCTGACAACATGTATAATACGAGTATATGAATTGCATAATCCGGTGATATTTAAGTAAATAACATTTTATTTGCTTCAAAGACATGTCCAGCTGTGTTCGTTGACGTCCATACAATTTGGTTTTAATGTAAACCAATTTCAGGTGTCAATGCCATATGCACTATGTATTTTACAATTAATTGTTTGTTATTATTCGTGTTTCATTCCCATATATTGTGTACATGGAACAAACGGACATCAAAATTAGTGATATTTTCTTTTCTTCGATTAATCATGACATTTGCTATTCTGATAATAAGGACCATCCCTAATAGGCGCAGTTATACATATTTCCCCCATTACCTGTGAGATTAGCACATGTTGTATAACGTCATCACCACCATCGTGCAGCGTGTAACAAGGTCGTACTATTAATGGCGTATTATTCACAAAGTGATGAATATCACGTGACGTGCACACTCGTCAGGGTCGCTTGTTAGTTACAGCCCCGTTATTAACGTAAATCAATCCTACTGCATCAAGTGCATGTGACAGTATCCACAATACACGAGAACGAGGCCTATTAAACCGCCTTTTCTTATCTTAATGATCAATATCGGAACAGGTTTCAAGGTTGTCCGCTGTGCAGTGTCCTGAGGGTAGTCTGTGAAGCTCTTGTATCCACTTCTAGACTATAGTTTGGCATGAAATGCATTGACACCTCTATTTTGTAGATTATCTCAGTAAATACTTCATGGAATGACGAATAAAATAATTTAAATTTCTTAATGTGTATGCCCTAACCAATATAAAAACAAAAAATCATTTTCTTTGCTCCATTAATAAAATATCTGTTTATATAATGATCACCAATTATTTTTAGTTTTATTTTCTGCAGAAGGGAGACATCCAAAAGAAGAAACAGGCTCATTTTCCACTTTCCGATGCTCTTCTTCACATATACACACAGTTTCATGCCAAACTATAGTCCACGATAGCTGCTAACTGCCTATTCCACCTCGTTTACATATATGCTCAATATTGATAACCCTTATAAATTGACACCTCTATACTACTGTATCTTAAAGACATACACTCATTATAGAGTAATTTTATTTTGGTATTTTTTTTCATATCTCACGATTAAAAATACAAAACTGAAAATAAATTATATGAAAATATTGAAAACCAGTTGGATCTGCAGAAAATTTAGCTTTTTACCAAATATACAGTAGACAGTAGACATATCAAATTCACATACTTTCAGGTAAAATATGTCCTTTTGACCATAACAATGTCAATAAACCATGATTGCATCCCTTTAATGATGAATATCGGAACAGGTTTCAAGTCTGGTCACTGTGTGGTGTACGTGAACTCT
Source organism: Lepetodrilus elevatus (assembly GCA_034780755.1). Lineage (NCBI taxonomy): Eukaryota > Metazoa > Mollusca > Gastropoda > Lepetellida > Lepetodrilidae > Lepetodrilus > Lepetodrilus elevatus. Next base: position 15,997 of record JAVCKZ010003242.1, on the reverse strand, counting down.
GTACTGAGGATATTTTATGAAGCTCTCGTAAACCACTTACTGTCCACAACAGCGACGTAATTAGTAGCTGTCAGCAAATATTTGATAGATTTGAGGGTGCTATGGCTTCTTAATTGGCTTCTTAACCTCGTGACATATATACTAAGCTGTATAACCCACAGTGCCAATCCGATATACTCTGGTATACACAAGTATACTGACATCCATACTAGTTAATCCTCAGTTCTAACAATAATATTAATAATAATAATATTAAAATAACAACAATAATTCACTCCAACCAACGGATTGTGACACATATATATATACTAACAAAACAACAGCTCATAATGCGAGTTTGATGCTGTACTAAACTCCTCTTCCACTTCGTAAACCATGGCACGTATGCTACATATTGCTAACCTTTAGATCCACCTCCCTATAATAATACTGTATCACGACCGGTAAGGAGACTCCATCAGCTTGAATCTGTGTCAATATTTACACTGAGATACACGTATATGTATGTAGTGTGCCATAAGAGCTAGCATTACAGCTATTCCAACGGTGCCAGAAAGAGACAATATTCCCCTGGGGTGGCTCGAACACCGAGCTCAATTCTACTCCATTACCGTACTTGTACAAGCTCGCATAGAACAGAGAAGACTCACACAAAGTCTTTATATTTAGGAAGATGGTTGTACACTGGTTATAGTGAGACTTTCTGATCCATGGAGCCATCTGTTAGAGACCTTTAACGCTCTCCCTGCTGAAGGCGACTTAAGTTGCCCGATCACATGCAGCAATAGAACACTTTGATTTTATTCAGCAGGGAGAAGGTTAATCTCCTACGTTCAACTTCAAATATGAGAATTCTTGCGTATTAATGTCACATAATTTTGTTGATCACATGATATTGTTTGCACGTGTCCATGTTATAACTTACAAGCCAGGGAATCGTTTCTCGAAGCTCTCTTAGCCGCTAAGGGACCATAGCACTCGCTTCGTAATGTATTAGCTATCGACAAAGAGAGTGCTATGGTCCCTTAGCGGCTAAGAGAGCTTCGAGAAACGATACCCAGGGTATTGTTTTGCGAAGCTCTCATATCTACTACGAAACCATGAAAGACTCTTGTAATTGATGTCAACATATTTTATTGACATAAATTCAATGGGATTAGACAGAAGCATAAACACTTATCTCGCTAATACATGGCGATCGTGCACTTACGAGAGCGCGATGGTCTCGTAGTGGATATGAGAGTCTTTGAGAAACCACACCCTATCAAATAAATATCATGTGATTAATTGAAAATTATAAGACGCAATATGCAACACGTAAGAATTCCCTCATATGAAGTTGAACTAAATGTTTTTATACTGATACTACCGTGCTCCATGTTACTCCGTTACTTGTACGAGTCTGCATGTAGCAGAAATCTAGCGCAGAGCCTTTAGGAAGCTGGTCGTACACTGGTTAAAGTGGCACTTCCTGATCCAGTAGATTGATGTGTTCAATGATGCCAACCAGACAGCGTGAGATCTATATCACATATAGGCCCAGGGACTCTCTCCCTGCTGAAGGCAACCGTTCATGCCTTAATGAGCAGTGTTTTTGCCTAATCCAGCAGGGAGAGGGTTAAATATACCCCTGCCAATGACAACCAATGCTGCAGTTAACCTGCTTCTCGTCATAATTAGCCGTGTCCCATTAGCAGTTGTATGTCAGCACTTAGCGTGCATCCTTTATAGTAAACACGGCTTATACCTGTAATATGTTTAAATTTGCCCGTTAGGCGGTATACAGCATTGTTATGAAGACTATGAAGTCAAGGATGAACGTGGAAACGATGGGTTATTGAAGTGTGAATCTGCAATTAAATTAATGATATACCACTAATAATTAATAATATATAAGTTTGCAAAAAGAAATCTAAATTCTAAGGCAATATAGATGCATACAAAGTGACTACCGGTAGATATACTTATGAGAGCACCATATAGTATCTTCTGAGCACTATGGTCTCATAGTGGATAAGAGAGCTTCCGTCATGAAATGATACCCTAGCACTTACAAGAGCGCCATATAGCAGAAATTAGACCTTCAAGAAATGATACACTGCACTGTTTTTACAATTATCTGAGTTTCTGTCTGTACATATTTCAGGAAGCGCCGCCTATGCCAAGCGCGGGAAGGACGCAAACGCCACCGCTACCATGACCTCCCCCCTGATGGAAGGGCGTCTGTGCTACCTAGAGTTCTTCTACCACATGGGCACCAGCTCCCTCAACGACCTCAACGTCTACATGATGAAGGGAAGCAAGAAGACGCGTGTCTTCACCACCAAAGGCTACCAGGGCTTCGAGTGGCAGAGAGCCATGGTGGATATAGAACAATTCACCGAGAAGGGAAGATACCAGGTATACATGTTGTCAACTTTTCTATATGTAGTGATAATATTTAAACAATTTAACATATTAAGAAAAATATGCAGGAAAACATTATTATTGTAGGCGATAATAGGCCTGTTGGTTGATGCCATTGTTGTCTGTGATTATAGATACAGTTTGAAGTGGACGAGCCCGCTCAGAACGGATACTCTAACACTGGATATGCCATCGATGACATCAAGGGATTCAATTGTGGTATGTAAGCTGCTATGCTACGTGTAGTCTTGTTCTGTTATACACATTGGTCAATAGCATTTATCACAATTACAGGGATAGCATTGTCCCATACAGATACTAGTACCATAATTTGATAATATCTGTGCTACCTGGGGCGCGTTCAAAGACACAAGGGCTGAGTACGCCGCTTAGCTAAACTGGTTCCATGTCCCATCTACAGTTCATGCGACTCCTGAGACAGTGGCTAGTTTGGTAAGCCGCTTGCAAGGGGCTTGCATCTTTGAACGCACCCCTTTGAGTGGCCTGTGTTAAATAGTGTACCAAACAGAGGTTTGTAACATATATCTGCCAGACTATTGAAGTTGTTTTTTGTATCCCGCCTACCACCACAGATCTGGACGTCGACTGCGACTTTGAGAACGGTACGTGCAACTACATCATCGAGCGCGACGACAACTACTTCGACAGGATGGAATGGCGACGAGGTCAGTCAGTTCTGGAGACGATGTTCGCAGATATCAAGCTGCTGAGGAATGGACCCAAAGACGACCACACCACCAACACAACCAAAGGTATGCACTTCAACATTCAGCGCTATTGATGGTGCGAGTTTCCGCAACCTGCAACCTTTGACTCCGAACGTTGGTTCAAATCCTGCCCCGGGGGCCTGCATCAATGTTCGTGAAAGTTACCTTTCTGACACGATATTGATAGCATGCGCTGTCTGTAGAGTGGCAATGCAGTTATCATCCTTGATCTGTCAGTACCAGCTGGTGCTCGCAGGTTTACTGCAACATTCAGTACTACGAATGTTGCGGGTTTCCTCCTGCCCTAAACTGACAAGTCATGATATTAGTGAACAATTCTAGAAATCTACAGGTCTTTACAAACTGAAATATCTTATAGACATTGTTTCTAAAATAAAAGAATTACACCCTGGAGATCATGCTGGGATCTACTTTACTAATTATCTAATTTTGTTGAAATGATCTGTTAATGTATGGTCGTGTTGACTATTGTTTTATAGTGTCTCTGTTGTCATGGTTATACAGGGGAAGTGGAAAGCCTCAAGCAGCAGGTGTCCAATGGCGCTGCCAGTGCTCAGTGCGATCAGAAGTAAGTGCCGCACCTAATGCCGCCATTGACCTGCTCTTAATAAACATCTACCATATGAGTACAATTATGAGGTAGTAGAACTGCCTGTTAAATATATTCAACTTATTACTGTATCAATAAACATGATGAAGATATACAATGTTAATCCCCAAATTATGTTGCTTTCACATGTTTTATTGAACTTGAAGTGACATTCTGGATAAATCTATAGTGTTTTTTTCTGTTGCTTATTGACATTATTAATGTTATATCCATCTTGGCCATGGAATGTAGCTGTTCACATAATGCATGCATTGACCTAAGTCACAGCTGTTGTTTTCTATTCTAGTGAAATGAGCAAATGTGTAATTGTATACCAGTATGTGACGCACACACTATATGGATTATTGAATACTAGTATGTGAAACTATTGGCAACAAGTTATGGCCATACTTTATTAAGGTGGTCCATAATCAATAATACCTTAATTGAAATTTTCTTTAAAATAAACTATATAGTTTCGCATTACAAACTGTCCATAAATATCTGTGATTATAGTAATTAATATGCCTTTAAATCAGTAATTTTTGACTGCTTTTAATTCTGGATAGTTTTTACAGTATCTCAGTATGAATGAATGAACCTTTCTCCTGTTAATACATTAAAAAAATGTATTAGTAGATTTTGCAAAAATATATATATTTGCAAATGCAACAAAAACATGGAAACATATTATTAACATATTTATTTTTAATGATGGGTGTTTTTGTTTGTTTATCGAATTTCTCAGGAGGTATTGAGCTATGTATAACTTATATTACCAGATTCTATGTGTTGCAAGTAACTTCACGTTTCATGTTTCACATTTTGAAATACTTGTAAAAAATGCAACACAATCAGTTAAATTGTCATGATGTATTGGGGACTTGTCACAAGTGATATCCAGTACTTGCCGATATTAAATAGACTTTTCATGTTCAAGCAGAACAAAGTCTATGTTGACCATTATCGTTGAATTTATGCCAGTTGTCACTTAGATAAACGGTATGTGTGATAGAATGTTTGGTAGAATTGTGCTGTACTATTTTAATGTTGTTGGTGTTTTCAGAGCCTGTCAGGCACCAATCCGAAATATCTTAGTCGGTATTGAAAAGACTTTCGGAAAAGATCGAGTCATCGCTGCCCTTCAGAAGGATAACAACGAGGAAGCAGTCAAACTGATGTAAGTCATCCAAGATAGTGTAGATCTTCTATTATATTCTTAAACTAACTTAAAGTTATTATTAACATATAATTGAAGAATTGAGTAAGATATTTTGATTTTACAGAAAGATTTACATCCTCTAGATTTGAGCGAGTGCAAATTTGGTTGGAACTTAACGTTAACATGTACCGGTACTTGCCCGAATAATGATAATCATCATGATATATGTTCTTTATTGGTAAAATATTTCTGATCGCTTAGTGCTCAATACTTCAGATATATCAGGCCCTGGTTGTGAAACGCTAATGCTTCGTTAACGTGTCATTAAGCCTCCATTAACTAATGTGACGTTACGCTAGCATTGAAAGTCTATGCAGGAATAACGGCTAATCACGTCATTAGTTAATGGCAGTTTCATACAACCGGGCCCAGGACTGGTGTTATCATGTGAACAAATATCATGTAACTATGGTAACTATGGCATTTTGCAGGTCGGAGACAGCTGCACAGCCTGGACAGGTGGGGAAAAAACCAGACGTCGCCCCCGGTGACCTCCCCTTGCAGCCTGGTAAGCCACTTACGGCGGGAAATATTACTGATCAACATAAATCTGCCGTTAACGCTTCCTCCGCTAACATTACAGACACTTCCTCCACTAATGTTACAGACAAGACCGCCGGTAACATTACAGGAAAGGCAGTCGTAGTGATGTCAGATAGTGAGAAAAACGGTAGCGCGGGGAATAGGGCATCATTAGGCAGTACAGCCAACACCACAATTGTTACAGCCAATAGCACAACCAAGGGCGTGACGTCTAAAAGTGTAAGTCCCTCTGAAGGGAGCAAAGGTCAAGGTCAGGCAGCAGCAAGGGGGAGCACTCTGCCGGAGAAGAAAGATCTTGCTAAGATGGAGGGGGCATATAAGGCTGGATTTGCTAAGAACGGAAAGGTCAAAGGTAAGGTTACTTGTGTAAGGTTATGCTGTGTTTATTTGGACGTAGCTGTGGTATGGAATGACCACGTGCTCTGGGGAATTTTAAGCATGCAGAAGACAGGCATACAACCGTGGGAGTCAGTTTGAAAGAAACTGTCTGGATGAAGGTATCGTGACTAATTGTACGGATTTTCCCCCCAAGTGTCAGGTGTGGCAAGATTATATTGTATTAAGAAGGAAGTCCACTACACCTGATGACCTGACTGATCACAATGAACAGGAAGATGACAATGAGGAAGATGTGTGTATTAGAGATGAGGGGCAGGCCTAGTAACAAAGCAATGCGTGAATGACCTAGTGCTGGCTGCATCTACAAACCTATGTTTCAATTCCTATGTATCTGCCTTGACATTGGTCAACACAGGATCATGGCAGATGACGATTTATCTGATGGACTGATATCGAAGCAATGCATGAATTGTCGTCAATATATGAAGAAATATTAGATTTGTTCACTTGCTTTTTATTAACCCTCTCCCTGCTGGAATAGGGACACACACTGCTCTTTAGGGGATCTCTGTTTGCTTCTAACGACATCATGCTTCATCACCACCGATATTTTAGCAGTTATTGAGAGAGAGAGAAAGAAACTGATTAAAACTTTTTTCATCTTACCATTTACCTTTGGTGGCCTTTTTAATGAAACTGTCCCAAACCCAAGCATTCATTTTGGTGGAGGTTTAGTAAAGAAACGTTTGGCAATTTCCATTCACATTGGTATTTTTTAAATATCTTTTTTTTTTAAAGTTTAAACTTGGTACAAAGTTAAGCAGGTATTTGTTTTCTTCATTTACCCTAATGACTGTTGGTATATTCCCATATTGAAAATCTGGAATTTATTTGAATCGGGTATATCCAATATGTCGTGCAATATGTTTGAATTCTATTTATATCCAATTTCGTTTCATATTTTCAAGTTTCTGGCACCCACCATTGTTTTTTCACTATTGTTAATTATATTAACTGTTGGTTTTTTCCCTTGGTGAGATAAAAACAAATATAAAACAAATATATTAAAAATAGATTCTAGAACAATAATAATAAAATATCTCCGCAACATTAATTTTGATGATGCTAGATTTTCTTCTCACAAGATTTGACATCACTGTCTGTCGACTATGTATAACCATGATATATATTATGGGAAGCACTTTTACATTTATTTAGTCCTATGTTTTAGAACATGACATATTTTGTTGTTGTTGCAGGTGGAAATGATGCAGTCAAGAATCAGGTAGGGAACAGTTTCGTTGCTACACATATGGGCTTAACAGGTGTACCACCCAGTCAGCGTGTCGGCCGTCCGCACTCACAATACTATCCTGACACTATCCACGCGAACCATGCACGTCGAGATACGGTCAAATACTATGAACAACTAAACACCTTCAATATCCAGGGTCGTGGTCCTCCTCACAATGGGTTTGAAATGCCAAGCAACAGCATTCCTTCTCAGAGCAGCTTGGTCCACGAGAACCTTGCCAATAATAACCTCCCCCGTGGTAACCTTTACCATAGCAACGATAACCCAGCCCGGCCCAACGTTGGTGAGGCATTTGAATCGAATGAAGCCCTGCATCCTGGGAACTACCCTGGCCATCGTAATGAGGGTGTTCAGGGGTTGGGGCCCCAGGATCATCATGAGAGGGACCCTGAGGGTGGGCCCATGGGTGCCGAACACCCTGTGGAGAGACAGCCATGGGCTGAAGGGGGTGTGGAGGGTTTGGGGCCTCGGGGTCTTCATCAGAGGGACCCTGAGGGTAGACGCTTGGATGCTGAACATCCTGTGGAGAGACGGCCAGAGGGTGTTCAGGGGTTGGTGCCCCAGGGTCTTCATGAGAGAGACCCCGAGGGTGGACGCATGGGTGTGGAACATGCTGTGGAAGGACTACCTAGGGCTGATGACATTCCAGCTTTAGATGAGGAGGCCACCTATGATGATGAAGATGCTTTTGATAGTGACAATGTCCTGAAGGTAGTATTCACTGCCACGTCCCTGCATGGTTCATCAAGTTCCCATATTCCCATCTGTTTTGGGCTAACAGTGACACTAACATACCTGCATGTCGACTCACCTTGAAGATGCTTGGCGTTGCCTTTTGTATTGACTCTGGAGGAAATATCACTGGCCTTTACATTTACAGTCAAGAGATGTCCGAGAAATATTCATACATACAAGTTTACAATATGTTGTATATATATGTTAGTTGGTCAAAATGATCTTTTTATGAACATTGACTACTATACATATTACTAAAATTGACTAAAATTGCACATATGCATGCAAATATTCTGACAACATTCAGTAGATAGGCATGGTGGTACTGTACTAATTCCATTAGACAGACTTGCTACTGATGATAATCCCACAATTCTGGGTATTCTTTCACGAAGCTCTCTTATCCACCAAGAGACCATAAGACTCTCTTTGACAATAAATTATGCAGCAAAGAGAGCGATGTGGTATCTTAGCGGATAAGAGAGCTTTGTGAAAGGATGTCCTGGATTCTGGTTGGGGCACGACTGTAACCCATACTTGTTTTCAATAACAATGTTGAATTAGTATTTCAAGATGTGTGAACAAAATGTCCCCAATTTATTTATTTATTGTGGGTCTTTTTAATTTAGGGGTAGGGTAGAGCCGCTTTCAATAGTTTTTCGCATCACGGCTTGTCAGTTTATTGCAAGAGGAAAGATTTGTAACTCTGAATGTTGCAGTAAACCTGCAAGCACCGACTGGTACTGACAGACCAAGAATGATAACTGCATTGCTATATAGTACAGAGTACATCCTGTCAGAACTGTAACTTTCACAAACATTTATGCTGGACTCTCGGGACAGTATTTGAACCTGGGGCTTTTGGCTCCGAAGTCCAAACATCCTACCAAATTATGCGCTACTACCCCAAATAAGGCATCTACTGATATATGCGTGTAAACCTTTCACATGTTTTGGAAGGGCAATTCCAATAAGATGTACCCCAGTAATATAATGCTTGTGACCTCATTATTGTGGCCTTCGATTTGTACGAACGTGTACATGTATTTTCAGATGGCAACTGATCAATAATATAACTATTGTGAATAACTGGTAATGATGAATTGCAATATCACTACCAGTGTTAAATACACAAATATTGAATGCCCATTTTGCAATACAATACGTGCATCACAATTATTATTTTTCCGTAATTGTCAATATGCTATTTTCATCAAAACGAGAAAATAGTTTCCTTTGTGGGTATGGAATGGGGAAATTAGATTTATATATATTTGCATGGTACAGAGATATTAATTATGGTGTTCTCTTGACAACAGATGTAACCAGTGTTGCACTGAAATTAACATTTCCAAATATGTTGTGATTCATTTTCCATTTACAAATCTCTGTCTTTAAAACATAAATCTCTAGACACCATGTTGGGATAATGTTGCAATATATAATAATTGCAGCTGGTAATAATGGAATTAAAAGTTTGAATACTTCAGTTTTTATCAATCATAAATGCAAGTTTGAATACTGTTTTTTTTCCATACTGCTTTCATTTTTAACCATTGTATAATTCAATATTAATCTATTGGTGAAAGATTCACAATAATTCATTCAGTCACTCAGAGAACATACACGTGTATAGATGCGCGATGTTTCAATATGTGTATACCGGTAACCTGTCCCTATGCAACGTACACAGTCATCTCTCTATTTGATTTCAGGACAGTAAGGATACAAATCTGAAGTTTGAAGCAGTAAGTATAATTACTACGTACGCATAACATTGTCCATGCACTGTATACAAGGCATTCGTAGTTGTCTCTAGCATGGAGGCACTTTATAATGCGATGATATTTAGTTCCATATTAGTTCAGCTAGCTAAACGTTGTGGTAATGGCCCCCGTTACTATCGGACGTCGATTCTGGCCAGTACCATGATGTTTAGCTAGCTGAACTACGGTAGTTCCATACATTCTTGAGCACACATATTTTCTGATAATTAACTTGCACTAGATACACGTAACTAGAAGATGAACAAAACTTGTGTGTTGTTGGCTGTTTGAGCACAAGGTCTGTATCTGTCACTAACTCACTATAATTTTTTCTAATACTGTGCTAGGTCTATCCATCTGTCACTATCTAATACTGTACAGTGAATCCACTATACCGGTACGGTAATCTGTTGCAAGTGTATATATTTTCAGGTAAAACTTTGCTAGATCACTATGTAGGTCAACAATCTTCGATAGTATGTGTTTAAACTGTATATAAATACACAATATATTGCTCCATCTATCACGGATACAGTAAAGACATTTTTGTCATGAAACATGACCTTTGTGTTTATTGTGGGTACACTTCTGCTTCGTCTTTAGGATATATTTTATGTGTATCATAATTATGTGCATCATATATTTTATTGCTTTAACAATAAATAATGTGTCCCACAAATTGTGTGTGCAATTTTTATTTTATATGTAAATGTTTTATATAATAATTGTTAAATATTTTACATTTGATTTATTTATATCATATATGTTTTTTTTACAAAAGCATCACTAAGGAGGTAAACAAATTTTCCCCTTGTGTTGGTGTTGGAGAGCCACTTCATTGGATGTCATGGTTTACCATGCTTACCACTCATTATTATATTATTTAATATTTTATTTTACGACTTTGATGAATACAGTAGATCCAGAAATTATTGCGAGCCTAATACATTTAACGTCCTCACTGCTGCGGGCATATATACAGTATGCCCCAAACACATGCACAATGGAACAATTCAGCAGGGAAAAGGTTAATTTGAATGTTGATGATGAGGTGGTAATGTGACCACAAATAAATGTGAGAACAATTTGAGAATTAGAGTATAATCTACCCCTATTGTATATAGTGTAGTAATGTACAGTTTTTGTGGTTAAAGTATGAGGATGGTTGTAGTTTAATGTTATGATAGGACATGTTAAAACTGTACTGTGCTTATTATTCATGATAAGATTCCACAATTTCTGGATCTATTTCTTGAAATTCATTATCGAAAAGCTCATTATTTTCTCGGAGGTAGAAGTCCATTTGCTGCTGCCATAGTAGAATCAGCAACAATCGGTATCACTACACCACGACGTGGTTCTGGTATCTACGGTAATGAACAATTTGCGGGATCTAGAAATATCCTAAATGTGTTACAATATGCATTCTATATAGGGGTAGACAGTACTCTGGTTTCTATTCTAACATTGAACCCATTTGTTGGAGAGGAAAAAAAGGAACTTGTACAAGATTATTATGTCACATATTTTGCAAAAAAAATTGATTTAACCTTGCATGCATTTCAGGATCTACAGTAGATAATATGTTTCACTTCTAATTATATTACAATCAAATGCAGTTTTTTGTTCTTGTTTGTTTTTAATTTTCCTATTGTTTTTTATTTTTTTATTTTTTATTTGTTTATTGATACTTGGTGGTATTCTGCTATTATGAAAATGTTGAAAGGAATATAGCTAAAAAAGTCACATTTATGTGTTGATAATCATTTTGATCTTTGAAGAATGTTCTCAAATTGATTTTTATCACAATCCCATTCCCCTTCTAGCCATTGAATTAATTACAAATAATACCAACAAGCGCAGTTATATTGTGCCAAATCCACCATTGAAAGTGTGCTCATGGTTATAGCACTACCGACGTCTACCATACATTATTACCCTGGGTATCGTTTCTCGAAGCTCTCTTAGCCGCTAAGGGACCATAGCACTCGCTTTGCCGATAGCTAAGATATTGCTAAGAGAGTGCTATGGTCCAGAAAGCTCGAGAAACGATACCCTGGTCAATAGCTCAGTTTGCTTGAATTTTCATTTTCAACTCCCTTGAGAGTATACAACCCAATTTGCAATTGCAGATCTATGATCTATTCCGGTTTAACGTTGAGAGGTGGTCACACCTTCAGTTAATCGTTTTAACGCCCTGTGTAACAACATTGCCGTAGATAACCGTTATATAGACAAATAATACCTTTTCTCATGAGGGGAGCATACCTTTATTGTACCTGTGTTGTAGATGAATAACTGGACAAATATAAGAGTATGCCTTAGAGGCAGTGATCGAAATCATTCAGCTTGCCAAGTACATGTACCTCTCTTTTTGTTACACTAGTCTATATATAAGATTGAGATACTAAAAGCCCTATATGTTGTGCTTGATTGAAATGATCGAACTAGTCTGGGAATTAAAAACTGGTAAAAAGGTCAGGTAAGCATTGGATTGGTCAGGTAATTAGATGAAATGTACATTTCCTATATCTTGTGTGCATTACATTTTTTATTTATTTGTTTTCCCAGGCAAAACTTGATGAAATTGAAGCGACTCTAAAGAAAAGTGAAGATGCAATTGATCGAATAAACGAAAACATGAACAATATCGACGGGGATAAATCTGCCGTGGTGAATGAGAAAATTGTTGAAGCTTCATAGATTGCACTTGTACAGACTATATTGTTTTCTATATTATACAATATAATTTATATATGTAGAGATTTTGTTATTCAACCATTGTTTTATTTTTAACTTTTGTTGGTATTGTTTTGTATGGCTTTGTACTCTGTTGGCTTATATAAATATTGACGTGGTATCTTTATAGTTTGAGGGGACTGAAGAAAATTAACCTGCCTATGGATTCAGTGTTTTGCTACATTTTTGTTGTTGTCATTTAATATGTGAAAAGACAATTTTGTTGTCTTGTCTTGTTGATTGATGCAGACACTATTCTTGTGCATTTGATAAATTTGTCATCGATTTCCAGTTACTATCATCTTACTTCATTGTTTTGATGCAATATTGATGAAATGTTCAAGATAAATAGGCATCATTGTGATGGCTGGTATTGTGTTCATAGCATGCTAGGTGATATCTTATTTCATATTTAAAACACCATACAGTCTGGTATTAACAGCAATTGAAACACATTTACTTTGGTATATTATTAATTAAAATTGTATGGTTTTTTTCTCTCCAAAAGTCTATCTTAACCCTCTCTCTGCTGAGGGCAATTGGAAATGCTCCAAAAGAGCTGTGCCTAATCCAGCAGGGAGAGGATTAATCAATCTAGGGGCTAAAACTAAATGTTGTTAGCTTTAGCATAGAGAACAAATCGGTGGATAATTACCATCTGGAATCTCATGGGTAGCGAATTAAATTTACTGTATGGGGAGATTTTTCCAATATCCAAATGGTCGCAGATTGTTGAACAAACCTTTCTTGACATCTACAATTGCTAACTGTTATTATCATGATTATATTAATACGGCATTATTTTATCATTTAATATTGGGTTTGTACAAATTGTAGTACTATCATTTTGTGATTAACTAAGGCGCATTTATTGAAGTACGTAACCAAGGCGCATGTATTGAACTACGTAACTAAGGCACATGTATTGAAGTACGTAACTAAGGCGCATTTATTGAAGTACGTAACTAAGGCGCATTTATTGAAGTACGTAACTAAGGCGCATGTATTGAAGTACGTAACTAAGGCGCATGTATTGAAGTATGTAACAATGCTATTGGCACCATTCAGTGCTGCTACATTGAGTATCCGCTACATCATCATAAGTGTTGTACTTAACCTTCTTGGAAGCGTTTTCATTTTTCTCCGAACTTATTTCTTGTCTTTTTATTCCTCGTCGTCCCTATGCACACATTTACATAGTTGATTGTTGTTCCAGTGTTTATACGCCTTGCTTGTATACAAAAACGTTCATCCTGCCAAGTCTGAGCATATCTTTCCTGATATTTGTGCGCAATCCTCTACCAACCACAGAGTTCCACATCCCTATAGCTGAACATTTCTCCAGTGGAAGTTGGCCTGTTGGACGGACATAAGAGTAGGCCATTGCCAGAGGCGTGGCTTGCTTGGTCTTGAAGAATTTTGAGTCTGCGTCGCTGCAACACTGTACGTGTTATGGCTGCTGTATAATAGAGTCACCACTTCCATCAATATGTCTTATAGGTCCACAATGGCTGCCATAGCGGCCATATTGTATTTCTGGTAACATTTAAAGAAATCCGATTTGTAATATAAAACTGCCCATATGTAACTAAGATAATAAATGGAAACAAATGTACCATTTTTTATCAATTTATGTACATGGAAACACAGAACATGTAATATATATTTTACACATGAAAAGAAATCCAGTCTTCCTTGACCTTGATCCAATCCACACAACGAATGACCTAAAAAATAGAGATGTAGTTTTAAGCCTGCTGTGCAAGTAAGTACTCATTTCAAGAATTGACTTCATGCAAAGCATCATTAATAGTGTTATGTAGTTGTATTAAATTGTGTTCTACACGAGTAGACCAATGTTTTCTTTGGTAGACTTTCTAGCATCGCTCCGTTCCGTCCTGTTTCGTTACTGCTAATTTTTCTTTTGAAGTACCGTAGAACTTTGCCCGTATTAATTTGATTTTTTTTTTTATCTTTGCTGATCTGTGACAGTATTCTAGCAGCATTTAATCCCTGTGTTCTTTATCCATCTAAGTTGGGGTCCCGTGGTATATGTTTCACCTACTGTAGATAGACAAGACTATTTGATATAAAAGTGATGGGCCTGCTAAATGAATGTACTTTGCATTTGGAGCTTCAGATTGTCCAAAGCATTCATCGATATCTGTGATTGTAAGTAAGGCTTTCTTTCTGTCTGCGCATGCCATATTATATCGTGTTAAATTATTAGTACAGGGCTGCAATATACTCTAAAGTCTCACAGATGTTATATTGTTTTCTGAAATGTCACAAGAATCGGATCTCGTATGTCATACTTGAATGTTCTTTCATTATGTAGGTCACATGACTTATACTCTATATGCTGGAAATAATCTGAACAGCTGTTTATTGATTCCGGGGTACTATATATTTGACCCCATGTGCAAATTATATGGCAAAAAATAGCTACAAAAAGTATATGACATTGTATCACAATAAAATTGTGAAAATAAATAATGTGATAAATATCTTATGTGTACAAATGTTCAAAAATGTTGTGTGACGATTACCAGGATGTTGTAATGGCCTAATTAGTGACCTTTGACATCTTCCAAAGATGATTTTGCCACTTTAAGCATGCATACACTAAAGCCCATTATATATTTTTGCTCTTGAATATATTAAATATTGTATTTCATATGTTAACAGATAATTTGGTGGAAAACGTAAATGTACATGAGATTCACAAGCTAACATATGTCATTTATTACCGGGTAGCACTGTTTAGTTAGCATAGTATGCACATTCATTCATTCATTGTTTGGGAATATGATTATGCAAAACATCAATGTAGTATATGTATTATTCCATGATGGTTGTGACTAACACACAAAATATATTTTGAAACAGTTGTTTAGCTGAAGCAAACATGTATTAAGTCTTCTACAAAATGCTTTACACAATAGCTTTACCTCTATTATAATTCAACTTAGCACTAATATAATTATGTGATGCATTGTATCAATTGTATGTCAATGAAAATATCATGTATGCATACAAGCATGACATTGTTAAAGAGACAATTCCATTTGTACATTCCAGCAGTGGCTGGTGGTTAGTTCTGCAGATTTCCAACCACTTTGACAATCTATGCATTAGTATGGCTTGTGCAATTATGCAAACTGAGGCATGAATATGTGTGTATGTGTGTGTGTGTGTGTGCCTGTGCGTGACGTACGCATGCGTCTGTTTTCTTGTGTATACATTATGTGTAATCCACTGGATACTATTGGTGTTGTAAACCTCGTCACAAATGGGTGAAAGATTCCCGTAGCGACGTTAAACTCCATATTCACTCACTCAATGTTAGAAAGCATTATATCTTACTGTATTTGTGATTCCTTTACACTCGTCAATATTTATTATATTTGTAAGTTATCACATTGAACATAAAATAATAATCTTATAATGAAAACATTTTCAACTAATCATAATTGCTTTATGCTGCCACATCCTTTACAGATATGTCCTTATATAGCAATATACAGTAGACCTCGCATATAACGGACTCATTGGGACCGGCTATTTCTGTCCGTTATATGCGAAGTCCGTTAT
>JAVCKZ010003131.1:0-20845 GCA_034780755.1 Lepetodrilus elevatus | reverse complement strand
GGGGGTGGTGTGTGTGGGGGGGGGGGGGGTATTATGTGTATTCCTGATAATATGAGTGCTATTGAAATGTGCATACTAATATCTGTATTTGTATTGCTTGTTTGTTGTTTTAGTTGTTCTGGGGGTATTTTCTTTCGTTTTCCTATTTTCTTTTTCTTTTCGTGAATTTGTTAAGGAGTGGGATGCATACATATAGGCATATTTACAGTATATATGTAGCGGAATGCATACACATATTTACAGTATATAATTCTTTAGTGTACACTGTCTGCTCCACATTAATCGTTCTCCTTTACAGTTTTCTATATTCAGAACGTGAACCGTACTAGATATGTATTAGTGAATTGGCCATGACTACTAGATTAACTACCTCAAATGTGATGTCTGATGTCTGATGTCTGATATGTGATGTCTGATGGCTGCCCTTCTGGGCACATGCCGATGACATCCATCAGCAAATGTATGTCTTGTTGTGAGATCTTGTGAATTCATCTCAATTAAAACGTGTGGTGTCTTATCGCCAAGCACCTATCTGTATCAGCACCTGTTCAACGTAACGTCTATCCGACTAATTCGGTCTTTCGCACATTCCAGCGGTAATCCAAAAAATGGTCGCATAGAATCATTATTCCAGTATCGTCTGGAAATGTTTACAACGAAAATGTAATACCAGAGGGTAATTTCGATCTAAGTACGTTGTGCTTGAATTGAAGATGAGAAAACATGGAGTATTTATTAAACGATATCAGAGAAGGTGTTTTTAGTGTGCGCACTTTACTAAGTATATATTCTGCTATCACTTGCATATTTCGGGTAACAGTATGAAAAACAAACATGAAACGTGTTTAACATTATATTTAAAAAATATAGAAGTATATCCATGGTTATGATTTGGAGCTTTTTGAAGTATATAAGTACAGTAAACTATGTATGCAATGTTCATACATGTTATCAAGACATGGAATGTGTTGAAAACTTGAAAGATATATGAATAGACTGCCTCGTATACGGGCCTAACTGTGTTACTAAATAGCGAGTTTGTATAGCTAAACGCAAAGTGCAATAGTGTTTTCAGATAAATTAGATATATACTGGTATATACGAAGAAGAAACAGTATTAGACCGGGCAATGTATAACGCACTTAAATCCCATCAAACAAGCAATATCCTTTATCCACTATCATACCCCGGCAGCTATGTCGTATTAATTAAATTTAGTCAAAATCTGAAGGATAAAGTGTCCGCAATAGATTGGAATAAATAGTAATATTTTGAATTACAAATATTAGATTTATTCAATTTGCAATGCACATGGTCTAAATCAAGCCATGTTTAAGTCACGTTCTGTTTTAGTAGCACTTAGCCAAACACTATGGAAGATGAAACTCACAAATTGGTTATATCCAAGAAATTCAATGACGACTGGTATATGTTTTTTTATTAATGTATCTCTAGCGAAATACAAAACTGCTAGGTGTACTTGTAACGGAAGTCGACCAGTTGAAGGATGCAAACTAAAGCATGCATTATTTGTCAGATTTGATAAAGAATACCCCAGTGTTGTTTGCCTCCGGGCTTCATGGGGGAGGGGGGAAGGGATATATACATTGCGGATGTACATCCTGAATAACAAAATTAAAAAATGGTATTTGAGTGGGAACGCATTTTAGGGGGCAAATTAGTTCTGTTGTCACTGCCGAGTACGCTACATCAAGCTTGGCGTTATATTTAGTGTTTCATACGTGAATTACCGTCAGATGGCATTTATGTGACACAGCGCATCAACTGCTTCATAGGGTGGCGTTTAAATTTACATCGGAATTACTACTTCAAGAAAATGTCGACCATCTCGAACCAGATCTCCCCTATACCACTATATACTCACTCTGTTCTGTATGCTATTATTTCTGATTAACTAGAGGTACTATTTCCTCTCTGACCTATGTGTACTATAGTAACGTTTATGTCTTCATATCAGAGGGTTCAGTCAAGCGAACAGTATTTATTTTCTCTTCTACATATGTACACACATACGCCGTACTACCATGGCTGTCGCGTGCTGGTTGATAGTACAGATATCTCAAACCTATTTGTTATTAGGGACGCTGTGCAGAGCTTGTATCAGCTGAGAGATCCACGTTCTAGATCCCTAGGCGCCGTTGGGAGTTTGTAGATTCACAACTATAACGAGTATTTTCCGAGGTTGTGTCTAAATACATTCATTCATTGTATCGATTGTAGATAGATGCTATTTGGTTGAATAATGGCGTATTATATGAGATATTATTCCAAGAATGGATTCCCATTGAGACGTTATCCTTGTTATGTACATGTCTAAAGAACTATCGCTTGTATCTGCAGTACACATGCAAAAGCAATCTTTTAGTGTAAATGAGAACATTTATATTTTACATTGTCAATAATCCTGGATGATACAATCAACCACATTGATATTGTCTAGATGCAAACACGAGTAACACTAATTCGCTCAAGATCATTATCAACATAGTATGTCCATATTTTCATTTAGTTCGTTTACATGGGTTCTATAAAATGTTATTGAAATGAAAAAGTGAGTTTGCGTTTTTTGTACTGTTGTTTGTTAATCCATTGTTAACTAAGATGTGTTTTAAAATTAGTTTTACATTAAATAAGTTTTAGTCGGCTGGCCATGGATATTTGC
This sequence comes from Lepetodrilus elevatus, assembly GCA_034780755.1. Taxonomy (NCBI): domain Eukaryota; kingdom Metazoa; phylum Mollusca; class Gastropoda; order Lepetellida; family Lepetodrilidae; genus Lepetodrilus; species Lepetodrilus elevatus. The sequence goes on along the minus strand of JAVCKZ010003131.1, from coordinate 18,162 downwards.
TAAATCAACTATTTAATATGACAATATCAAATGTAGTATCACATTGGAGGATTTACTTGAGCAAATCATAGAAATACTATCTATCCACAGTTATAACTGCACATGTATACCATTAATTGTAAGTTTTAAAACATGGAACCTATTACAGATGTAAGTATGTTTGCATGAACCATTTTATATTTATATCGCTACAATAATTTTAGCTAACCATATTCTCAAGTAGTTTGCAACAAAAATGTTGTAAGCAATGGACTTACATCTGTAGCGGGTTCCGATATTTTGACTTACAATCAATTGTACATGTAGGGCAACCTGAACAAGTAACTCGTTCGAATTAGTAAAACGAATGTTAAGTTGGTTATACCGATGAGGTATTCGCGAATACCTAACCGGAAACCAGGACTAAGTAGCCAACTTTACGGTAGGTAGCGTAGCGTAGCTACAACGGTTCTGTGTGCAACGGGCCCAATGTTATCAATATTTTGGTTGACATCGTCGTCAGTCGGCACCACGTTCCTCTCGTCCCTTGCGCCTCTATTGTACCCAGACTGAAGGTCAAGCGAGAGCAATACCTTGGCACGGGTTCGTCATGACTTGACGTCAATAGCAGTGACACATACACAGTGTCCTCGTGTCCACGTAGAGATGCCTATTAGAAGCGCATGCATCACTTGACCTTCAGCAACATGACAATCAACAGCCTTCTAATACGATTAATTAGCGCGGAGCCGGGACTTACCATCCACTCGGAGTAAGACATGGTGTCGTATGCTCCTGGTTTTGGAGCTAATCTGACACTCGTATACTCCAGCGTCGGCTAGCGTGACATTCCGGATGTGGAAGTTCCACTCCAGAGACAACTTCTCGTGGTGTACCTTTAGCCGCTTATCCCGGAAGTAAGTTGTAGTCCCAATCGTTAATGGATTCGGATCAGATGCGCGCCGCCAAACAACCTGGAAATGAAATCCAAATATCAAGCGGTGAATTATCAATGCTGAATGAAGTTGAAAGAGAAATCGTTTAAATTTTGAATTATTTGTCGTGATTTCCGTTTCCTATAGATACAAAAGACGAGGCTTATCTATTCTTGATATTTTACGGTTGGGACTTGCTACCACCACATTGAAGTAAATCTGTGTAATCCTATTTCTCAGACTTAAAGTCTCAAACTCAAAATTAGAGGCTTTAGGTTATGTTACACATTGCAAGGAAAAGGCAAGGTATGCTGTTGGTTTCGCCTAGCCCCACATGCAAGGTATTTACTAACGTAAACAGGGATATTCTAGCTATGCCAAGCTTTTCTAGAACCACTTTGGCAGGATTCTACAAAGACAACAGGAATGTGTATCATTCTAAAATATTACCCCCGGAGAACTGTTGTAGTGGAAAGGTAGATTCAGTTGATGATGCACTTATGGCGTACGCTTGTGTGTAACGTGTTAGAAGGCCTAAATTTAGGAGAACCTCTCAAATGATTCCTTATTAAAATTACGGAAAATGTCGGAATATGAAAGTTACATATATTACTGAAAGTCTGATTTGATCAGTCTATATGAACATCTTAATGTAAGTTTTACCAGTAATGCTGAAAGTATGGCTATGAATAGTAGATATGCATGCTCACCATATGATTGCACTATTACACGTCTTATTGAACTGAGTCTAACCAAGAATATCATACGTCTATCTCAATTACCACCACTGCATGGAGACTATGAATTATGAATGGACCATCCAGGCAAATGTATGATTATATTACGTTATCTAGAAACTTGGGGTGCTTGCTAAATCGGTCAAATCATACAATACGACAGTTCTCATTTCGACTCCAGTAATGTTTCAGAAAGTATCCATTAAATAATGCCATACGTACGTATAAATTTCATATGAGAATACTGTATGCACGACGGAAAAGAAATAAAATCGACACTACATGCATGTGAGTTGTACGTGTAGAAAACTTGGGTTGATCGGTGCAAAGGCGCAACACTGATATAGCTTAATATAAGAGCAACGGGTTACCAGACATCAATATTTGACAGTATAGGAGACACTCGACCTTGCGAAAAATGAGTACTGTATCAAGTTATATAATACTTGAAGTATTGTCATATGAATTGTTTATATCACAGTTATAGCCAAACATCAATGACATTCCAGCATAGCCTAACCGCGATATTAATTACACAAGCACTATTATATAGGCATTATATATGAGCATACATTCCTGTGACATATTAATTAATACTTAACAAAGACCACGCGATGATGAAGACGCATACACTTCCACCATTTACGATCAGGTCTCATGTCACGGTAATCAATTATCTATCATGATTTAGTTATTTGACAAGCCGGTAATTAGAACATGCCATGTTATTGTGAGGAACCTACAGTCAGATCAGTTACCGAGCATAGGTGACAGACACCAGTTTTCGTTCCCCTTGGGAAGATGAAACCTTGCCGGACTGCAAGACGAGTGGTCATTTACATAATTGAACACTTCGTTAAAAAACGGTGTTTTAGGTGCATATCTGAGACACTTCTTCCATCGATTGACTACAGGTGCAGTTTGGCCTGACTTTTACCAAAGTTCTGCTCAGTTGGGATAAATTGGCTCCAAAACCTGAGTCGGTGGCTTAATTGCACTGTGTTAAAGGGTTTGTAGTATTTGGGGGTATTTGAAACAAACACTCGTGGTAGAGATGGCATGCACATAGAACTACACATATATGGCTAAATTAGACTTTAAGATAGAATGTAAATATGCACGTTAATTAATTACAAGCTACCTAAGTATAGCTAATAATTGGATTGAGTTGTTGCTTAATCATTAAGTTAATGTCCTTGTAAACAATTATCTTTGACCCATGCACAACGCTTAATTACGTTACCACGGGTTTGTACAGTTTTCTGTTTGTAGATCCTTAATGAGAATTATATGCAGATAAATTATGCAAATATTTGGCTGCATGACAACTCTTGGCATCTTTGACTTTGACCCATACGCAATTCTTAATTACTGTAATGTTACTACTTAACTTTACATGGCATGCAGTTTTTCATCTATACCATGTGAATATACTCAATTAGAGGTTATAATGCTGAAGATGGTATTTATATAATAACCAGAATATACTGGAGTTTAGGTCAGTTTTCACGAAAACATAAAGAAAACTCGGCTCCAACACCTGTATAATTTATGAATTGAAATTTAAAAAATCTATACTATTATATACTAGTAGTTAGGAACATGTCACTATTCGACTATGGCCAACTTCATCGCACACCTGTAGTATATCTTGTTCTAAATTGTAGTTTAAAACCATCAAAAACATCTCTTCAGGTGATACTTTATGGAAGCAATTATATGGTCTACGTCATCTGGTTTCCTTTAATAGCGGCATGCTCGTGCTAGCGGAGACGATAACGTTGACGAGGATATCACGAATGTCCTCATCAACAGATGATGATGCTGATAACGATGCATGTGCAGGAACACAGCTAAGAACAAGTCAATAGCGTATCCAGTATGTATATTGTAAACAGTTGATGTTATATATATATGCAATCTGAATTTTTCGATAGTGAAATTTGGCCAAATGCCTACAAGGTGTCCTTTATATCCACTGAGAATCATATTATAGTGTTTGAAGATTATAGCACATGCACAAATTAAATATCAATGCAAACACTCAATTACCATTATCGTTTATCTAAGTTCACGATAAAGTCGTACACTGAATGCACTAAGATACCGGTATATGGAATAAGTAAATGGTTGCTGAATTAGCTGTTGAATGGCCCTGTGCCGTGGATGTGTCATGTGGATGTGGATGTGTCATGACATGCACATCGTTCAGCGAATACGGTTGAATGTTACAAATAAAAGCTGTTCATTTTCCATAGCTTCTTTCTGAACACGTATTGTAAATGTTGAGGTGACCTGACCTGACAATAATTCAGGATGTCGATGTTCTCCCCCTTTTTTCCCATTCTTTGTTCTTGTTTTCCTTCTCTCTTTTTTGTTATGTTGTTTTGTTTAATATTATTTGTTTCCTTTCAGTTGGCATGTGTACGTTTGTGTTTTTGTTTTGGTTTAGTGTGGATTATTTTCTTCTTTTTAATTATTTCCTACGTTGATCCCAATCCTGTTTCCTAACAATGGGCCCATTAGATGCGTCATAGAGTACTCACGGTTCGGGTTCCGATGTGTTGCACCGCACATTGCAGTATGGCCTCCTCGCCTCTGTTGTACGTCACGTTAGTCGGTGTTTTCAAAAACCTCGGCATGGGGGCTGACGTAGTTAGGTCATCACCTGGAACAAGCAGAGTTATAACACAGTGTACACTTTACATTAAAATAAATGGTATTAAATGCATAACTTAAACCCAAACACTTAAACCTTTATCTAAACTGCACACTTTAGAGATGGCCCCCATACTCTTATCTTTATTGTCCGTATACGTGTATTGAATTAATATCGGGTTGGCATTATAGGCTCTCTCCTTAGGCTCTTTCCTAATATTAATATAAGCAGGCACTGCTGTGCGTATCTCAAGAGCATGCGTTCAATGATATGCTCACACTTTTGTGGAGAATGTATTTGTTTTTCAACTATTTCATAAATGCATCTATATTAAAGGCATACTATCACGGATGGTTGACCTATATAATGAACAGACTACGTACGTTTGATTTGTCCATCCAAAAGCTGTTATTTACTGATGTACTTATTCCCCAACACTCGATAGTTGTCAAATAAAATCATATTTAATATTTTTAAAAGGGAACGTTCCGCTAATTAACTTGTCTTTGATGCATCAACTGATCTATGAAGAATTTAAAAGAAAACATAGTCGTTTCACTTTGAATTCATAGAAAATGTAGTACCATTTTGAGTTATTTCCCTTTGCATAAATATAATTAAGCAAAATGAAATACGACCACATTCAGATTCACGACCGCTGGTAACACACTCAATTCAAACTATCGAGGTGTTGCAGGGAATTGTGTCTAGCATACAGCAGTGGAAAGGTTTTTGGAAGTATACATATGATTGTATGTAATATGTCAAGTGAATGTGCTTTGCAGTGGTAGTTATATACTAAGAACTAGTTCAGAACAACCATAAATATCTATGATGTTATGCCTTTAATGGTATGAATACTTTCTGATATACATCGGCATGGCGTATTATTTGTCATTGACATCGCCGGTTATAGTGTCATTAAAGCAGCTATTACACTCACTGAGCTATATTATACCCAGATTTTTAAAGTTGAAGGAATTTTAAGAATGATAATAGGAAAGATTCTCGGATATGATTCTTGAGTACCAATGTAATGCATCAGCTGCTATGGAGAGTATCTTTCTAAAATCACATATATATACGTTTTAAGTTCTGAAAGAAAACTTTAATTTACTTCACTTGTAATTACATGCTCGTTTAGCATACGCCTCATATAACTGCTATAAACTAATATACAATATCAGGCCGGTGCATACATCTATACGGATAGTCATAACATCCCTTAAGTTATTACGTGACCCAGCCTGTTGTCTCATTTCATTGGGAATTTTATTGACAGCTACATATATGTAGATGCTATCAACTCCTGAAATCGATACTAGAAAAACTCCACTATTACATCTAGACAATAATATAGCATTATTGCTTAACATTAATCGGAGAAAGCATGTCTCTGCATACGATTACTTGCCAACTTTATTGGAATAGGTTGGGCGGGAGGGAGACTGTGAGATTGTTATTTGATAACACATCGACATACATAACGGTTATTCACCTGGAGAAGCTAACCCAAGTGTAGTACCAACACTTGCGTTTTCTCTAGTATGTGTACTGAAGGGTCCGTACTAAAGAACACTCGCATTGCATAATATAGGTACAAGTGATCCTCTATGTTAAGGAGATGCCTTAGATAAGTGTTTCCCTGTTATGTACTATTGAATGTGTGACAATAAAATGCATGTATGTTGAAATCAAAATCCTTTAGATGTTAAATGCGCCGCTCATCCACGCTAATATAATTAATATATTTCGAATTAAATAACTATTTTTTCTTTTGTACGAAACTAATTTTCAATAAAACTACGGATCCATAATATTATCCATACCCAATGCCACAACTTCAATACAGACATTTTGCAAACAGCATGAGATACTTTTCTGATAACATAATGTCACTTTTGTCAGATCTGTTCATCCTAAAATCGAATGACTGTCGTTACACCATTATATTTCAAGACAGGTTGAGCACCGGGCGTAATAATGTGAGCTACGTATGAGTGTTGTAATAACTGACATGATAGGGGTCTAGAGAGTTGTAATAACTGTCATGATAGGGGTCTAGACTCACTACTTCATGTTCATCTGCAATGAAAAACTACACGTTACGCTAACACAACATAGCCATTATTCCATTAAGCATCTCTCCATATCGTCTTTAACATACAAGTACCACGCCGACTGAAGGCACCTCCTTGGATCCACTTTATTAAAGAGAATGGGTTGAAATCTGCTAATTATTATACACAGTGTTACGTGTTTTCTGGCATAGGGCTGGGATTGTTTCAAGTATAAGGGGGTACGGGCTGTCATGATAAGACTAAAGCACATATAATAGATTCTAACTTTTTTTCATTTGCACTTGCTGTTGTTAACTGAAGAGCTCTTAGGATTGCAGACGAACTCGAGCAATCTTTGAGAAACATCAATTTGAGTATGCTTGTTGTTCACGTAAACTGCATTACTCTGCTGATTTCGTATGCTCATATCGATTTAACGTCTCCCCAATTCAAGATGTAAAATAAATAACGCATTTCTATATTGAAAAATTCGGAATTTCCATATGTCCTTCATTTGAATTTTGAGAAACTAAATAGCGGTTGTTTGTAAATCGATGCATGAAATCTGTGTGTGCCTGTATTACTGTTATTAAAGGCTCAGGATTTCGCCGGTGGGATTAACTTGCACGTCATGTCTGTCTTTAACTGAGAGCAATGCATTATACACTAGCATCAACTTTGATTTCTAACTGCATCTGGGTCATTTGCATTCCTTTTTGCAGTTCACGTTTGCCCATCCATATCGGTACGTATGTATGATATTGCGGCCATTTGGGATTTCAAAATGGCGGCCGTCAACAGCGTCAGTTGACGTGTCTTCGTTTCTTATACACCTACGCATATACCTACACATATGAACAGTTGCATGCACGTAAAAGACCCTATTATTGTATACTAATTTAACTAAATCATAATGTTAACCAATATAGTAATAATACTATTTCACAATATGTACTCCAGTTTACTCAATAGCGTAATCCAAACTATATGTACCGGTGTTAGATATTCACTTCTTATATCAGGATGTTAGATATTCACTTCTTATATCTTCAAAACGGTATTATTTCATGACGAACATTACATGAAGAATATGAATACTAACTTAACTGACATTAATAAGCTGGTGTCTATTTATATCATTATCACTATCAGTATGCTAACATGAAATAATCAGTATGAGTTCTTGGTTAAATCGCTTTTCCACATTTCTCGTCTAATAGTATAGCATTACCCTGAGAGCAACTTGATTTACGGAGGGTGAAATGGAATTCGAGCGATAATCCTATGAAATGTGTTACGTAACAACTGTTAATGTTTCCAGATTTCAATTTGAAAGAACCAAAAATATAACAGAAAAAAAACTATGATATATGGAATAGCAAACAGGCGTGTGAGAAAAAAGAATGCAGGTTGCGTCTCTCCGAATTTCAATATACAGGCACGGTTAAGTAATTATGTTTCTCCCCTCCATCGTCGTATAAACCCGCCGTAGATATGGTTGAATTATACCTTCCAATTATTAAATAGACGTACGAATTCATATAAGATGCAGTTTAAAATGCACTAGTTATTATGGGCATTCCTGTGTAAAATAATGTATATAGTAGTTTACAGAAAACCCACATGCACTTATATCAAACGTAATACTCTATTGATTCTTAATACATCCAATAGCATCGGGAAACGACCTGCCAGACAATGACCTTTAAGTGCACGTATGTTTGTAATCAATACCACTGCATCTTTGTCACACATTCTTATTAAATTGAAGATTGTTTTAGACATGTTAGTAAGGTGTAATCAACCTTCTATAACATGTCCCGTCGTATTAGCTCCAATTTTAGACGTAATTTGAAATTGCAATTATGTCCGGTGTATTGTTCTGATTGGTATATTATATTGTATAATGCGTTGTATGAAATACTAAATGGTCAAATACAATTAAGATTGATGATAATTTATAAATTTATTTCCACAATAAAAGATCTTATAGAAACTAAATCAGTACTTACCAGTCGAGGGAACGAGCATCCACAAGTAAATGAAAGACACAAACAGAGAGTACAAGTCACTATCCCGCCTGTGCATTCTTACTTTCCTCTTTCGATATGTAGATGACCTTGGGGAATTGGCCTCGCTTCCTTGAATTCCATCGATCTTTGTTGAGTATTAAACCAGTCTGAAATACATAAACACCATTGTAAGACCCGTGTATACACTTCCACAAGTATCCAAACAGACCCCCCGCGTCTGTACATGTAAACTGATACGGATGGCGTGGCCACGTGAGACCCTGATTACACCTTTAACTCCTGTGATTAGTGGTGTGGTGAGGAGCATATCACAATTGTACAAACATCATGTCGAAGGTCCGTTGATAAGTCTGTAAATGTAACCAGAAGGCTAGGGTTAATGTCTCTGTTTGATTGACTTGTTATCTCTACCGAACCCGATTATTCCACAAAACACTGACTGTATTGGAAGCATTGGCTACACGACGGCGTCCATCTATAAGCAACTATAAAGAACCCGTGCTAATGGAAGTTACTGACTTGCTGCGGTTAACGTACGTAAGACCCCTAGATGATATCTTAGTTGTATAGTTGTACTGAAGTAGTTTTATTCAAGGGAATTGTAACAGTAAATGATTGTTCATGTCCACGTAGTACCACCAGTTCCTCCGCACTTTAATCCTGAGATTGTGGTTCAATATCAATTAATTCAACGTTTCATCTCTCCACTCACTTTCGTTGGAATATTTTGAGTTGATTGATGTGATATACAAAATACGTTTTGGAAAATAATGTCATTGTTTAATCAACATTTAATAATACATTTATGTTTGATTTCGAATGTTGCTATTATTCAATTCTATATGTTCCAATACATAGGCCAATGAGATTGAGCAATGCGCGAGTAAGCATTGTACACAATCTAATAGTGAAGTACCACAGTGGTTACTTTATCGATAATGCAATTCAACTGGAATGCATTGATTCATCCTCAGGAAGCTTTCAGGGCACGTTTAGAATTCAAATGCCATCCCCAATTCCAACAATATATTAGAAAGGAACCGCTGTGTACCGGTCTCTTATTGCAGAGCTCAACACAAATGCCACGTTGCATTTCGAGAGGCGGCACTTAACACATCGACATGGAATCTGGTCTGTTTCACAGAAGAATACACGTTTCAGTGGGGGCGTTGTTTTCGTGTTGTGAAGAGCTACAGGGTACAAGGCATCCAAGATTCGCCTTAGAATGTATTGAAGTTGTTATGGAACCTCTTCAATTGCTGGTACCTCTTCAGCTATGTGTGCCAGCTGTCAAATACAGTGTTTATAGAGCTAGTATTACTGTGCTCTAGAAGAACTATAGTAGATTCATACACTTTCAACACACACAACTATGTATGGTATTTCTAAAACATTTGTTCTAAAATTCGTATCCTGTATTTTGTGGATATGATTTTACAATGCACATATACTAGTACCTTGAAATAAGAATGACATAATTCTTAAGTAGGTATGGTGATGAAACGGGCATGGAAACATTGCATAGTGTCCCATTGAGAATTTTCCGAGATCGAGGAACACTACTGTAATTGACCACGAAATATATCGTATACAGATAAGGGATTCCCAAGATCAATTGCTTCAGGTTCGAGGTCTAACTACAGTGTATCTTGTGTTGTACAAAAATGCATCAATCTCGGCGAAGCTTTCAATGGTATATAATTCAACTAGGCCTGGGAATCGTCAAGCACCTACCACCCTTGGTACTGGTTTCTGTCTAAATGGAAATCAGTTGAGGTCTCTACGTTGCTTTTCTAAAACAACAGTTTAAGAATACAAACTGTATTGTGAATACACTTATCTGTCAATATATGTTACTGTGCTTCAGCTTGTATAAACGTGTATGTGTCATAGCATTGTTGATGCACAGCACGGATCTGTAGAAAGGTGAAAGTTCATTTGTAGAGTTCCCATTCCAGTAGTGCGGTCGAGATCGGGTTCTTGTCCCTGTGGCATCATAGTCAGACGATGCGGTGTATAAATGTATAACCAGGTCGAAAGATGACATGAACTTTGCCGACTGAAATAAGCCTTATCTGAGACTTTCGGAATTAGCTCATTGACGATAAAAGAGTTGGACAATACATAGTAACAATATTAGCGATGATGAGTGAAGGAAGTGACGGAATATAACCTTATTACCATTGATTGAAATCCGGCTGGCCAAGTGTGGGTCCAGGCCAAGTAGCTAGAGAGCAGGACGACGTATGGAACTAGTCATGCATTGGAGAATATATAGGACTTGTAAAGGAATGGCTGATTAGAGTAATAGTGCTTGAAATGTTGTCGCTAATGTATATCGGCAGTTCAATTTCACGTCTGAGACCGTGGAACGTGTACAAATGAGATAGAGTAGCAGCATGCATCATTTCAGTATGGGGAAATTGAGATTTTTGTCTGTCTGGGATCATGTCAATTGTATGCTAGTTTAAGACAGCATACACTAGTGTATTGCCATAGTAAAATAATTCATTTACTTATGGCAAATATATACCTATAATGTATTAGAGGTTAATGAAGCAATTCATTCTTGGATCTGGCATCACTGAATGGTCCGTCTGTATTGTGCCATTGTATAGTTATCATATTTGGTTCGTCAGTACCGCGTCAATGCAGGTTTACTGCAACACCCAGAGCTACGGGTGATGAAGGTTTTCTCCTGCCGTGAACTTGCAAGCCATGAATGGAGCGGAAGAACACTAGACAATACAGCTTCTAATGATCTACATTTGATCCACACACATATATATAAGTATAGTTGATGTTGGTGTACAAGAACATTGGCAGGATTAACAGCGTTAAAAAAACCCAATTCAGACCAAATGAAAAGAAACAATATTTCCAAACTAACAGTAGGCAATCCACGACTACCCTCCCCACAGGACATTGACCGCTTCAGTAGCTTGTTAGTTTGCCAGGACTGCGAGATGATTTCCTTATTGTCATCGCGGCCACACCAGCAGACAATAAAACACGGAAGAAAGCGTCAAAACAGTTTGCCCTGCGAGTCATCATCACGGCAAGAGCCAGCGTGTATGAGAAGGAAAATAAGACCGCAATGTCCTTCAATGTCAAACCGTATATACATCTCGAGTGTTTTGACTTTGCCACTGTTCCCCTGTTGAGTCAGGTGCTAGATCTAGCGATAGGACGAGGAAAGCATTTCTTCACTCCTTGATGTGGTTCGGGAAGTAAGTCAGGTAGAACGCGATGGATGGCATATTCTGGTACTAAGTGAAGTTGTGAGAATGCGTTCGCCCCTGTTGACATACGAATAGTGTTAAAAGAAAATCGAGCATTATGATCGAATAACTAGTACTGTCTGCTCTGTAAGTTAAATCTATACCTACTGATACGTGATAGGCAGCTCTGATTATTAAACGCTGTGCAACAGCTTAGACGTAATTATTTTATATTGAGGTTCATATTCAAGTGCAGATAGTTCAACATCATGTCGGAAAGGACTACGTACATTATTGACATGTTGATAGTTTATACTAATAAATACATATTTGCTCGTAACGTTTTAAATAGTACCAATACAAAGATGATAACGGGACCCATCGATACGTGTAGGAACCACAAGCAGTGGTTTCAGATATAAATTAATCAATACAGTGAACACGTACGAGGGAACCATACACGGGAGCCATATTCTGGAACCACTCGTTGGACAATACACAAAAGAACCACAAACAATGGAATCACACCTGTGTATGGAGCATACACATGGGAATCACACACACATTACACCACACATTTGCACCACACACAAGTCAGCAACACATGGGGACCGCACACAATTGCAATCCGGCCGCACATAGGTACCACTCGTAAAGCAACCATACACTTGGGAACACCCCATAAGCGAACAACATGCATGGGAACCATTCATTACATGCACTTAATCACACACTTGGTAATCTATTAATAATATTAATAAATATCAGAATATATGAATAACGGTCAAGCAGGGGAGTGCATCATTGCATGTAGCGTTGATGTATGGCCGTCATTTTCTATAGCTATGACGCACATGACTGGTGTTACGTAACATACAACTCAAGTCCTACTGCCGACTGATATCGTGGACGGAATTGCCAGTACGCGATCAATTTCCAGACCAAATCTTCTCAGTGGTCTAACGGGCTATAGGTCTCTATCGCTCCAAGACTTCCAGCGAGACCGTCACTCGTGAAAGGAATATCACCCTACTTCTCTTATGTATATGCATCGATATTCTCGCAGCAAATATAACGTTTTGCTTATGGTATTATGACCCAGACTTGGTCTGACTCTCGCATGTGCCAAGAATTTCCAAACAGGACGTTGACAAGTGGTACCCTAGCCGGCAAGTTCTTCTCGGAGATCTGAAGCACCTCTGCGAGCTATCCGAATGGGTCAAAGGATCGTAAGTGTTCTCCTAAGAAAGGAAGGGAGTTTTCCCCTAGGGGTGGGGAATATCAAAGGAAGGAATGGCTTTCTGGGGTGTCTGGTAGCGCCTGGGAAGTGTTCGGGAGCGCCATGTCAAGAAGGGTATGGTATTGACTTCTTCTGCCGGGTGATGGTAAATAATCTATAACCAGATAGCATTGGGAATAGAAACCAGTCGGTGTGTCTGAAAGACGCAGACATTCTTTACCAGCACACTATATAATTGGAAAATTGGAAAATAAGTAAGAAGTGCAAATAATGGTGTGACGGCCTCGGGTAGACTTACGACTACTGTGTGTGGCAGTTTGTACTGCTCAATTCGGATGGCATTATTGCATTAACATTGACATAGGAAATATACACCAGTCGGTTAGTGACATCTGCTATAACAAATAATAATCAATTACTTACAACCTGTTTCTTTTTCAAATAACTCATACTGTCACTAGGCTTTTAAAAAATATATAAGTAAGTTATATAATTATTATTAAATGTCAGCGAAATTGAATTATCAATTTTTTAGGGATCATGGAGGGTTTTACTACACCAGATACATTACTAAATTAAAATAAAACGTCTACACAATATCGAGTAGGTGTACTTTGGAATTATGTCTTTAATGTATGTATTTTTGTCATTTGTGTTTCTTATCAGTTAATCTGGTTTCATTTCCAAATTATTATCTCCAATACCATGTTTAACTATGTCATAATATTACTTTTAGTAAAGTGAACGCGTACTTCCTCTGAGCGAATACCTCGACGTAAACAGCCTGTAGATGATATGTGGGACATGCTGGAAACAGAAATCAATAGGGTGTCGGTGAAACCTTTGCAAGAGAAAACCGTCCCGTTCAAATACATAGCTCAAACTTGAGACTGTGGCCATTGTATCCGTGGAGGACATGCCAATCCACAAAGACGGTCTTGATATGTCAGTTCTTCTGCGCGGTTTACCACCAGCGTATGTTAAGATCTCGCTCCTAACGGAAGTACGTCGATAAACCTATGGCGAGGTTAACTAATTCCGATCGTGACTCGGTTATACGGCGAGAGTTCATTCCACTTGCTTCGTAACAAAAAATTGTCTCGACACAAAAACCGTCAATGCTCTTGCAAAAAGCTTATCTTTCATCCCAGATAATATATCTCGGCATTTCTTTGTGAATGCACCCCATAAATATTCCCCATAACATAATATTTACAAAAGCCTGTTGCTTCGAGTCCCACGTGTCCTTGCAAATCAATAGTACGTTATTACCGACGCAAGTTTTCCGTGAGTTCCTTTCGAAATTTCTCACGCAGCTATTGAAGCCTATTGAGCTTTTGTTCGCCAACACATCAATAACAAAATACGCCCGACTGTAATTGTAAATGGTAACTCGGACCCCATTCATAAGGCGTGTCGCATAGTGGAGAGCAGTAGTTATATCATAAAGAGCTCCGAGGCGTAAACGCATTGTGCTTTTCCAATTATGATGTTAATATGACCGTGATGTGTGTTTTGTTTCCTATTCTGGCGTTAATGTCTACAGACATAATCTACAACAATGAACGTTCATATCCAATGCCATGAATTGATTTGAAATTATGTATTTTGTTTAATGAAGGAAACTGGAGAATATTGATTTAACAAGTTATGCATTTCCTGACGTTAAGAGGAGTGTAATTCACAGGAAACATTTGCTTAACCTTACCGGAAATATGTTTAATATTGCATCCGTAATATTACCAGTGATGGTGCAATACACGTAACGTGGATGATGACGTCAAAATATCAATCCCTGCAACTCATCGCCATTGAGCAGTTCGAAGAGTGTCTGTCCTCTACCACAAGACGTCCCTCCATGCAATCTAACCATAAGCCGTGCCATGAGACTAAAGTCCACTTGATGCAGTTTTCTCACCATGACAAAACACTAACCCGCCCACTACATCAACACCGTTCTCAGTATCACCCAGTTCCCTACTATACTGTAACTCTCGCCCGTGAGGCTATACGCTTCCAGTAATACAGTGATCAGTTTAGTTGGCATCACGCGGAACTTTTGTTATTGGGGAAACAGGACGTTTTGTCTGTTCCTCGCCAAGCACAACCTCATCTAAGGACTAGGCGAGTTCGATACAGTCTACAATCATGTACGTGTGCACAGTGTGGTCTATATATACGCAATGCACGAAAGAACAAGTTTACTGCTTCCATTTACACATAGCCGAGAGCTGCTTCCTCAATGTCAATGCAATATTCCACTCCAACATGTGATATTAAATCAGACTTACAATTTACAGTGAGCTCAGCAAGTGCGACAGCACGAATGAGAAAATGTTTAGAGGATCGTGACAAAAAAATGGTGGCGTTAGGTAAATTGATTTTAAATGTATTTATTTGCTGTTCTCTCTCTCTCTCTATCTCTCTCTCTCTTTCTCTCTCTCTCTCTCTCTCGCTCGCTCGCTCTCTCTCCCTCTCTCTCTCTCTAATCTCATATATGTGTAGATGTGAATACGCATCGTTATGAGGGTATTTCTGGGTGCATAAAGGATGTGTCTGTGGGTGGTATGGGTGCGTTGTTTGGGGTCATCGTATTCGTGAATCTAACACACACACACACACACACACACACACACACACACACACACACACACACATAACATCGACAAGATTACTTTCGGCATTGTACCAATACATGGGCATCAATGTACTCAGACACAGTGTCCACCGAAGACGTGATTAATTCCTAGCACTCTTAAATCAAATGAACTGGTAAGATGGATTAGTGTATTGGATGATGCCATACCTTAACACTCCATCATCGGACCAGCTTTCACAGTTAAAGGAACATATTCAGACATACTCCGCAGGGGGACGCTTATCATATCTGCGTCTGTACTTAGTAACAATGCATAATAACAATGCATTTTTAAGATTTCACATTTGACTGTCACAATCAATTCTTCTTCTAGGACGTAGCGGAAACTGGTGTTATCTAATTCTGTAAGATATCGTCTGAATGACTATCTGCCAGCTATGTAATTCGTTGCTAATAGATGGATTGCGATAGACACGATTGCGGCTGTAAAAGACACATTGGAACATTTTTCAAGTCGGTTAGAGTCAGATCTCACTAGGTAATAGAAGTAAAATCAATTTATGACCAAACCCGCGTTGAATGTCATGTCCCTGTACAATCTGAATTGCAGTACATTTTTTCCATGATTGGTTATATGCTTGAGGCTATTCTACCTTGCGATTTACTTAAATAACGTGAATTCCATACTCAAAAAGACATCTCGAGCTTTTCAAATGGCCCAATTTTCTAAACTTTGTCGAAGCTAACGTCGTTAGTTTCGCTCGTGGCGTACAAAGGAAATTCGATGACGAAACACGGTATCATTGTTACGAGGGATGTTAAGCCTGTAGGGATATATCCGCATGTCTTGAATGCTTAGTCTGTGTGGGAAAATATCGACTTGTCCTTCATCCTTTAACCCGGCTATGGATGAGCGTTTACCTTGCAATCATGGGGTCTTGCCATTTTGTAAATGTCATTTCATTATGGATGAGAACACCCTCATGAATCATTGTGCTGTTTAATGACAAGGGCAGGGAATTTGGACCAGTTTCTTCACAGATATCGTATTTCCTCATGTTATAATACGAAAAAATCAAAATCAAATAAAGCTTGGATTTTCAACGTGATTTAGTAAAAAATCATACAGTTCTGTACGGCTTATTGATCTACTACATGTGTATTTTTCGACGAAATTTGAATCAACCTCAAACGTAGAATGCATTTAGCTTTTTCGACGGGATTTCGACGAATCTTGATCGTATACCATGTTTTCAGTGAACGAGATGATACTATCATATGGCTAAATCTCCACCATTCACTCAGATTACAGCGACAGTAATGCAATGATACAGAATTACTAAGAACATTAATAATGTATACATAGACTACGTACGTATGTGACAGTTGAAGAGACGGGGCACGCACATTCCGTCCCTATTTATCCATATTAACATTTCTATCCGTAGTAAAGACTTACTAAATGTAGTATCCAATCCTTTCGGAGAATGCAATCTCTACGTACATATAGGGGTGAGTGAGTGAATATGGAGTTTAACGTCGCTGAGGGTATAGGGGCATATATAGGCATACACTACTTAGATGTATACAGACAATAAGGGTGGTCTATTTCGCAGTTGAAATGTTACACGAATTCACATTACCTTAACGTTGTTTACGATTTGTTTTCTTGCGTTAACTGGCGTCTAGCCATTGTTTAGCGCTACATATATACTTAGACCTTAATAGTAGGGCACTGCTGCCTGCATACTACCATAGTATGTAGATCTATCAACCACACAGTGTGTTACATACAACAGATTCCCAGCTGTTAAACGTGACGATTCAATTGGTATTCTTAATTCAATTGGTTCATGGTCAAGATCCAACTCGTGATTATGTATATGCATAGTCCGGTGCAGTAGCTCCCCAGTTAGCAAATAGGATCAGAATGACACTTGGTAACAATAATAGATGAAATAATTCTGCATATAATTGTATAATTAGCTAAACGCTGATCTCTTAATAGTTATCAGGTCTGCGTTTCAAGAAAGGGTCGTACATGCAGTCATGGGGAAAATCGAGGTCTACGTCACTTCCTGCTATAGTAAGAGCATGGCGCATGTCCCGATTTAGACTACAGTGCGACTACTTCGTGAAGCATGTCAATGTGGTCATGTAATATACTACAAGTAGGAAAACATATCGCAGCAGTGGTAATATATGTTTTAGATCAGATAATACATCGCAGGTTAGATTGTTGTATTATAATTTAGTGAACGCTTTCTTCTTCTAAATAATATAGTGCAAGTACAAGTGCATTAATTGTATATATACACGACACGACTATAAATACATACGTCTGCAGCATTGTAGAATATACTTGTAAAGCTTGGGTTTTGCTAGAATATAAGTTCCATCCAATACGTTAAATAAAAACTCGGTTATCGTCTAAAATATTATATTGTCAGATCTGATATTCATTTATAAATTCGGTCATTCGATTCCTACGTATAGATTTGTGGCAACATGTGTTATCGATCTATATCCATATCATAGTTGGTTTATTTGAGTTCAAATCTTCTTTGTTCTGTTGTCGCCTTCGTCACACCTGTAGGTCTTCAAGCAGTTGACGGGCAGGTGTATAGGAAACAAAAGTTATCGTTCTACATACCACGTGACAACTTATTTGAGCTCTACTAAAACTATTACGTGGGCCC
>JAVCKZ010003020.1:0-20848 GCA_034780755.1 Lepetodrilus elevatus | reverse complement strand
TATTATTATTATTATTATTATTATTATTATTATTATATTATTATTATTATTATTATTATTATTATTATTATTATTAAATTATTATTAAAATTATTATTATTATTATTATTACTATTATTATTATTACAGTATTAGGGACACATACTGATAGTGATATAAAGATGAAATACAAAACACACTATCTCGGGAATTACCCGAGACCTTCAACATTACCTAAAATAATACCTTGAATCCTTTGAGTAAACAATTGATAAGAATATTAGTTGCTATGCAGTGGTTGCTCTAACACATACAGCTGTCCTATATATAGCAGTACTTATGATTAACCAAGGAGTATGGTGTTATTGTTGCGGAGTAAAGCCGCTTTCAAGATTATTTCGCTTATTTTGCAGTTTGTCAGCAGATAGCGTTGCAATTTGCAGTAAATATTATCTATGAGCAGTGGCTGGTTCTGACGAGTGAGTGATAATGTATTGCATTACGTCGCAGTGTAAATATTTTACTACCCATATGCGATGATATTTCTAACAAGTTCTTGTCCCAAGATTATGAAATATTTTGAGCACGATCTCATACTCAAGTTCAAATTTGATATGGATATTTGGGAACAAAACCATTAGTTGAACTTGAACTTTTACTCAAAATAATTCCATAATCTTGGGCATTCAAGATGATTTATTATTCGTTTATCATCACCAGAACTACTAACAATAACATCACAATGATACTAGTAATCAAAGGTTTCATAGATAAGAAAGTAGTCAAACCACTATACACAGTGTTGGAGTTTCATCTGAATCATGCATACAGTGATCTGATCAAGTTTTGAATCTCTGCTGCGACTAGAGGCTGATGACACTAATGTAAACCTAGTAACACCTGCTAGTGCTCACAAATACAACCAATATCAAAAAAGAGAAATTGCAAATGCATTACATGTCCATGCACAAAGACACAACAGCCCTGGATATGTATTTGAGCATGTTGATCGCTGTTTGACATGCAATGTAATGTGTGGAAATAATGCTACAATTTCCATTGTTGACCTTTGCTTTTAATTTTGACCAATTTGCATAAGTGACCTGTAAAGGTTATGACATGTTTTGTAAACTGTTTTTCATGATGACTAAAATTGGCACATTAAAAAATCCATTATTATTATTATTATATTATTGAAATATTCTGAGCACCGTTGCTCCAGGTATCGTTTCTCGAAGCTCTCATATCCACTATGAGACCATAGCGCTCTCGTAAGTGCATGATCCCCATGTATTAGAGATGGCTACGAGAGTCCTTATGGTCTAGTAGTATATATGAGACCTTCGTGAAACAATACCCAGAACAGTCAAAATTTAGGAACCTGCTACGGTATTTATATGAAACACTAATATTGCTACAACACTAAATATGGATATAGGTTAGCTACAATTATTGTAGCGATAACAGTGGTTCTACATACTGGTTCTACATACTGTTAGCATGCTCAAAGACATACACATAGACTGATGCACATTGCTTACCCAGATTGACGCCATTCTTGGTATAAAAGCAGCTGTTGTCGATGAGGTTAAGACAGCAGCCAATCACATCGCCCGTTGTGAATGTGGGACCGTATGGTTGGCCGGTTCCACAGGAACAAAACGAGTTGCCATCATCTCCATGGTAACCATAGGAATGTTTGTCCCAACCTTTTTAAAAAAAAAAGATAATTGCAATCGTGTTCATGTCATGACTTACACGAGTTCTCATTTCTGCTATCACATAATATTGTTTTTGATCATCATACCATATAGTTCCGATAGAAATTGTTTTTGAACAATTATTATTACAGACTTCAGTGTTCACTTTGTATTTTAAAAAACTCAGGATCAAATTATTTGGTAAATATATGAAACATCACTATCATTAAATTTGGAACAATACTTGATTTAATGTTACACAATCTCTTAGAAAACTTTGTGGCGAAATGTTGTGTTGAATAAAATAGTAGAAAGTGTGATTCTGATGATAAAACGCTGCATATTCTCGAAATCTTGACTTGTGAATTTTACAAGACAAGTTGTTGTTTTTTTAACCAATCCACAACAACTTGATTATAGACGGAATTATTATTACAAATTTACTACTAAGTACACCAATACATTACTATTAATTTTGTACAGTAATAACCAGATATTTATAATAGATATTATTAGTAAATACCCGACCCAAGAGCTTCAAGAGACTGAGTCAGATAGATGACAAATTTGCCATCAGTCCCATACATACACACACACCACAGGGCAGCAGGTGAATGCTATATACTAGTATACATGTCAGCATTTCTGACATTAAGAGGGTATAATTCAATGCGACATGCCTAGCCGAGTACAGGTGCTACAAATTAGCCCCCACTCTGCTAGCATCAAGTAGGAAATGATTGATAATCACCTGTGAACAATGAATGAGAGAATTTTACCAGGTTCCATGATTCCGAGACTTCGTACAATTTCATGCTCAAGTTAAGTTTATTGAATTAACGTGCTTTTAAATTTGTTTTTATTAATAATAAAATAATAATAATAATGTGCAGCTATAATAATACCCCGGTCAATGGATCTGTGTGCACTCAATCCCTTCTCAACTGCCTGGGGAGTATACAACCCAAGCTGCCATTCAAGGCACTACAAGGTGATCATTCACACGTCCATCTCATCCTTCCGGGTACCCATTCTCTGCTGGGTGAACAGAGGCATGTTCGAATTAAGCCACTTGCCTAAGGTGACATCACAGGTTTTTTCAGCCTGTGATTCAGTGTGGGGCAGGAACGAATCCTAGATACGATCAGGTAGTATTGGTCACCATCCAAGCATCAGCCGGGCTTGAACGTGCTTCACTTCAACCTGAGCGGTCAACCATGCAATGCACGGGACCATGTGCCACCACATAATTATACCTTTACACCCCATGGAAGAGGGGGGAATTATCGAATATATTATACTACAGACATGTAATAGCAAGGAAAATGTGTTTCTAACCGGATAATCCAAAATGAAGGCCCCAGGGCCGATATGTTGAATGTATGAATTATTTATTTGTTTATTTACTGCTCATTTTACAGGTTAAATTATAACTTAACCTTGTAAGTGGTTTTAACATTGGGATAATACTACATGTTTCCAATGAATCTTATGTCTTACCTGGCAGACGATTCATGTTGACACCCTGTGTCGAAAGTCCAATTCCCATATATCTGAAAAGAAAAAGAAAATCTTTGAATACAGTATTCTGTATGCTAGTAGTTCATATTTTCATAAGGAATCAGTCCATAATAAATGGAATCAGTCCATAATAATGGATATAAAATCTTTCTGCCAATTACGAAATCTAGTCTTTTGCCATGACAGGCAAAACAATGACACATTCTTCAAACGAATGACACATAAAACTTATCGTAGACCTTTAAAAAAAATATGGAAGAGTATTAACATAAATTATAAAGTGAGTCATTCTATAAGATTATTTTGACTCCATAATTAAGAAATCCTGGGTATACCCTGCAAACGGTTTCACTAAAATTTATAATATCGGTGATTAATTCAATACAGATGTCCCGAAATTCAACATTTTCAGTTATTATATCAAAAATCATAATACACCTAATTAGGGTTTGTAGCTCAGTTGGCATTCAACTCGCAAATTGTCATCTGTGTCATTGACCTTGAAATTGCAGATAGTAACCACTAGGGTGGCATGAACCTCCAATTGTTTACATTTGCCACACGACCTAACCTAAAATCAATGACCCTGAGTTCAATGATGTCGCGATTGAAAGGAACATTGGCCTCGGAGTTCGCGGAGATTATACGTGGATTAGCATGGATGATTGGGTCCAAGAAATGACCTGATTCGCCCAATCCCCTCCCTTGATCATATGTACGGCTTGAGATGTATCAAGCCAACTTGCAATTTCCACAATTGCTGCGTATGACCTTGAAATACTCAAGACTATTGAGAGTATCTACAATTGGTCAAAACCAGTGTTTACAATTATAGTACCGTTTTCTTGGCCAACATAGATTTATAAAGGTGGAAGAATGCTCAACAGCGGACTCTGATCGTCTCTATTTCAAGATATTTTCGGCAGTTTTCCTTGTTTTATTTTGTTTAAATGAGTATGTTGAATAATTATAACAACCCACTCAATATGACTGATTACGGTACAAAAAATATCTCCTTCATGGAATTAATATTCAAAGTTCCTCGCTGAAGCTCTGAACATTAATTTCACTCGGGACACGTTTCCGTAATCACTCGTATCTCGTGTGCAATATTCTCCAACTATTCCACAAGCACACTGTTTCCTGCTATCATTTCTTATGCCGGACTCATCAGAGCCAGTAATATCCATAATTAACCTGGTCTGCATTTCACGAAAGGGTCGTACTGTAAGCCGGATGTAAATCAATATGTGCGCCATTCTTTAACCATAGCAGAAACCGCTGTAAGCCTCAACATAAGCCCGGCCTACAGTTACGACCCTTTTGTGAAACGCAGGCATGGTGCTCAGCATTACCAATCATCTGCTTGTTGCGAAATTAAAGCTCTACACCCTTTTAACCCTCTCCATGCTGGAGGCAACCAGAGATGCGCTAAAGAGCAGCATAGTGCTTAATTCAGGATGGAGAGGGTTAAAACAGCTTGAAGTATAAATTTCATTTCAATTGGATGAAGTATCAATTTCACTCAGAAAACCCATACTTCCTTATGTCAAAGTTATGTAACTCTCAAGCTATTATTTATTTAGGTGTCTCATAATAAACTATTATCCAACACCCAATACATTATATTTTTCTTCTTTTCCAATAAATATTTGATGTACCTTTAATTATTTTTGTACCTTTAATTATATATGACAGATATTATAGACATAAACAGACAGATATTAATATAGATATAAATTTGATGAACTCTTTCCCTGTTGGAGACAACTGAAAATGCCCTTTTGATCTGTGACTGTTATTATCACACCAGGAAGAACTTTGATATCAGCAGGTAAAAATGTTAGTTGATAAACTTTTTATACCAGAAGTTGACATAGTCCATGACATAAGCTATGACATAACCATAGTCCTTCAGATAATGCCAGCTAAAACTGGAAACCCTAGACTATCATTAGTCTCGGAAACAATGAAATGTAATGTAATGTGCTATGTGCATTTGTGTAAATCAATATTCTACCGATTGGTGTATAGATATGGACAGCAGCCACTGAAAGGTTGTACCCTCCGAGATCTAGATTTGCTTAATTTAACCCTTGCCTTGCTGGATTCTAGGTATAGTTACTACCTGAGTACCAGTGTAACAAAAAATTTAGTAATTTACCATACAAAAAAAAATTCCCCTAGAGCGTAAATATTATCAAGGTAGGGGGAAGATTTTCATGTGGGCAAGACTTCCTATGACAGTGGAATTGGAACAGAATCTTCTTTTATTATGTAAAACACCCAACAAAAAGTGATGACAGCACCAAGAACAATTGGTTAAATTTTCTCCTTTCTACTGATACTTTTTCCTTTTTCCTTATATATTTACTTAGGTGGCTCACGGGATGGTATTGTCGGTATACAAAATAAGCAAGTTCATTGACATCATCTTCACCAATAGAGTACTGTGTAAAGTGATCTTTTCAAAACATTGATCGGTGGCGAAAAAATAAAACACATTTATTTCAATGGTTTTTATGTGGATTATTTGATGTGTGAAAGCATGGATTCTAGTAAATATAGCTGTATATACCAATCAATAATAATAACCGACACAGTTAAAGTCACACTACATTTACTACCACACCCTCTATTCTATTCCAGTCACTGTTCATTGCTTGTATCTTGAATAGTGTCTATACTTGTGTGAGAATAAGGTATATGACACCTAGTAATAGAAATACTTGAACATTATGACATTAATAATACAATGGAAAGTATTATAGAACTATATTAAAATTATTACTTTCATAATACAAAGAAATGTACATCGTTACCGGTAATTCATGACAGGATGCACCAAATAAAAAGAATGCATATAATAAACAGGATATGTGGCATCTAAATACAAATCACTCATGTAAATTATACTTATTTTTATTAACCAAACAAAAATAAAAAGTAAAAGATTTTTAAATAATTAAAGAAATTACAAAAACAAGGAAATGAGAGAATTTTTACAATATTATATATTTTTTAATAGAGATTTTTTATTTACATTTCTTGTTATGCATGAAAATGTGTGTATCATATTCTGTTTACCAACTGTTATTTCATTATTATCAAGTAACCATAGCAGGTGAACTGGTGAATCAGACATGGGCAGTATTAAGTGAGCATGGAAATAGGTTAAACTCAGCGATATAAATAGCACAAAGACAGTGTTTGAGAGGCAGCTACACAAAGACTGGCAGGTTGCCTTTATAATGATAAGGTACATACATGAGTCACTTGTGCACTTCCTCCGAAAACATTAAATAGCAAGTGTCCCCAACATCATCTAGGGTCCCCAACATCATGTGGACATTGAATTTGTTTTCAAGTATAGTTTATTGACAAGTTACATTTCCACCCAAAAGCATGATTACATATTAAGTGTTCCTAACATCATAGGACACTTTAATTCTTTTTTTTTCAAATATATTTCTTTTGGACAAGTTACATTTCCAGCCAAGAGTATGATCACAAATAAATCATATTTTATTTGATGCACATTTCATTGTTCATATAAATTGTTAAAAATAAAATGTGAACGGTCCTAGAATAGAAATCTGCATCAGGGATGAACAATGTTTAACCCTTGTCAAGCTAATATCACGAATACAGCACAATGATAGTGCATGGTCATGTTTGCATGGAACCAACAAAGTATAAATAAGATGACCTTTCAATGCATGATGTACAGTCACAACTGGTTGACCTACTTAATACCGGTAGTAACACTATATTTTTTTTTATAATTCCTTTATCCAATCATTTAATCTTCAAACCAAACTTTTATTTATTATTGTTTTATTAAATTGGCAGTTTTGAACCACTTTCAAGATTCTTTCACTTATCAATTATCATAAATACAATTCAAAATTTGCAAAAACACAATTCAAAACAAATTATATTTCCCAAAATACAAAATAAAACAAATTCCAAATATATACAATCTAAAACTAAAATTATATTTTCGCCAATGTAGACTAATTACTGCCCAGTCTAACTTCTCGCAAAATCAAAAGCTAACGATGAGAAAAGAAACATCAATAGATTGTGTAGTCCTCGCGCAATCTTTAGTAGAATCTGTCTGGATCGTTAAATCTAATGTATACACCCGGGAGAATATGTCATGGATTTCCTTTCTATGTGGCATTAGTGTAGATATCAGTATCATTAAATGAATCGTGTGTATGCGGCTTTGAAATGTTCAGACACCATCCACCTTCAAAACTACTACAACAAGCATACTGCTAGTACAAGTCATGATATAAGTGAAATAATCTTGAAAGCCACTCAAAACCCCAAATAAAAAATTAAAAACCTTTATGACACAATCATGGTTACGGTAGGATGAGCTGTCTATACCATGTGGCAATGCAGTTATATTCCTTGGTCTGTCAGTACTAATAAATGCCCCCTTTACACAGGATGGTGACCTTTGGACCTCCCTTGTGCAACCACAAAACCGGCCAGGTCATCATTGGAGGCTCAAAGGAGGCTGAATGGTTGCCTAGGCCATTCAAAGGTGGTACACAGGATGTTCAGACATATTGCCATGGACGCCATAGTCGCCGTAAAATTTTGAACATGCTCAAAACAGTTGCACAAAGGTCGCCGAGGGGTTGGTTGCTCAAATGAGACAGAAGGGAGGCACAAGCATTTCCGCGTTTGCAGTATGGATGCACCGTTTGCAGTATGGATGCACAATGGTTGGCCAATTGGTCGCCATATAATAGAGGACATGAAAATGCCCGAAAATTGCAGTTTTGGTGGTTCAAGGGAGGCACAAGGATCGCTGGAGCAGTTACATAGAAACAGGATTTTCTGGGTTTAGGCAACCATTTAGCGTCATGGCCAGTTTTGGGTCACTCAATCAGCGGTACAAAGGTCGCCATCCTGTGTAAAGGGGGGCATTACCGGTGCTCGCAGGTTTACTGCAACATTGAGTGTTATGGATTTTGCAGGTTTCCTCCTGCCCTAAGCTGACATGCCTCCACTCTAATGTTACAACAATACTGTAGTCTGAGGCTAAGGTTGGGAGTTCAGGGCCCAAGATTACGAAACCTCTCTGACTATGCTTTCATGCTGCCATCTAGAAACTAAACTACCATCACAACATACCAATATAATATAACACACCCGAAGAACAAAGATTACCGTACCGGCAGATCAGGGAAACCAGAAAAGCCTAAACACCTCAGATCAGGGAAACCAGGAAAGAATAAACATCTCAGATAAGTGAAACTGGAAAACCCTAAACATCTCAGATCAGGGAAACCAGGAAAGCCTAAACATCTCAGATCAGCGAAACCAGGAAACCCTAAACATCTCAGATCAGGGAAACCAGGAAAGCCTAAACATCTCAGATCAACAAAACCAGGAAAGCCTAAACATCTCAGATCAGGGAAAACCAGGAAAGCCTAAATATCTCAGATCAGGAAAACCAGGAAAGCCTAAACATCTCAGAACAGGGAAACCAAGAAACCCTAAATATCTCAGATCAACAAAACCAGGAAAGCTTAAACATTTTCAGATCGGGGAAAGCATGGGGACCCCGGTACAGAGCCTCCACTGTTATTATGACTAAATCATGCAGAAAACACAGATTTGACATGAATTCAACGAATCTCAGCATGATGTATGTGTCTGTGTCTTACTCATACAGCCCTCGCTCAGACAAACACTATTGTACACAAAACTCTTACCACATGACAAGGGACAGACAAACAACATAATAGGCTTTGTGTTGTGTAGTGTGGACTGTGCTTGACCGAGTGTTTCCTTGAAGTATGTATGAACTCCAAGTATTAAAAGTACCTTCTATAAACATGGAAATTAATAGTTGGGACAATTAATAGGAAATACTAATTAATTAATGAGTGTTTTTCGTTGCAACAGGAATATCTCAGTGCCCATACTCATCACAAGCGTAACAATAATACGTAAAAGTATAGTGCAACTGATCCAGAATGCATAATGCATGCTCAAAGTACTACATTATTACCCCCAACCGATCAATGTAGCAGTGTGCACTCACTGTGTTCCTTCTCATCTCCCTAGGGAGTATACAAATCAAGTTGCATTTAGAAATAGCACGGATGCATTACAAATAATCATAATGCCATATGTATACAAAATAATCATGACACTGTGATATGTATACAAAATAATAATGATAATGTCATATGTACATAAAATAATCATTATGATGTCATATGTATAGAAAATAGAAACAACTTTAAAACTTATTAGCCCGAATAGTGACACAAATAACAAATGTTATGAATTTCTACTAGCCCTCACGATACCTTTAGCATTGGGAGAAATGGCCCAAGGCTAGTGGGTTAGTGTTAATTTTGATCCCTGTAATCATAAGCTCATACGTATACATAATAATCGTGACACTGTCATATGTATACAAGCTCTTCACATGCCTGTCATTACATGGACAACAAACACAAGTATGACTGCTGAACCTCTCCACCTGTATACCCTACTCCCACCAATATGATTTTAATGCCAGGTATAATCCCAGTCTAATATCCTACCAGCCTATTTACTCTACATTCAACCCTGGGGACAAGTGGGGTCAAAAGGTCACGTATACCCACCAAGCTTGAAACAAATTAACTGGGCTTAAATCGGGCTGCGCATATTTTCGGCAGATAGGTGTCACTGTCACTGGATTGTCCACAGTGTCGGAACAATTACTTTGATTAGGACATGGCACAAGCGGAACCCGAGATATTTCCGTATACCTAATGTCAGCTGTATAGTGCGTAACAACGTAACACTGTAATAATGACCTGGGTGATTGTGTCACAGATGGGAGCTGATAGCTGATTCTGTAATATTAATAAGACTATGTCATGGGGTTGGGTGTGGGCTGGTGGGGAGAGGGGGAGAAAGGGGGGAAGAGAGATCTTGGAGGAGGGATGGGGGGGTGGGCATCGATATCCAAAAGTCCAGTAAACCATCGGAGCATACTGACATTGCTGTGCATTACTGTAATGTAGGACAATGGCAATGGCAATAATGACGCACTATAGGATCAGGACACGGCAGTTGAAGGCACTATGTATGGGGATATTTATAGTACCCACTGCTGTGCTTAGCACTAGAGATAGCATCAGTGTACAGGATTAGTGTGGCAGTGACACTCCCAACTGCCTGGTAACACTGGTGACACTGGTGATACTGGTGTGACATATAGGTGCATAATCATGTCATTACACATGGCAGTCTTACCCAACAGAATCCAAGCTTGAGTTCCCTTAATTTAAAATACTTTTTTTCTTTCT
The DNA here is from genome assembly GCA_034780755.1 of Lepetodrilus elevatus. Classification (NCBI taxonomy): domain Eukaryota; kingdom Metazoa; phylum Mollusca; class Gastropoda; order Lepetellida; family Lepetodrilidae; genus Lepetodrilus; species Lepetodrilus elevatus. The sequence goes on along the minus strand of JAVCKZ010003020.1, from coordinate 10,314 downwards.
TTTCACTCCAAGTACATGTAGTTAAAATATTATTATATAAAATACATTACACTTTAGGAGAAGCAAGAGGAGAACATGTAGTGCAATAACTTACCAATGTCAATATCTAGTTATTTTTATCGTCCAGACAATGTTATGAAAAGTTGGATATTGTTTGGGAAATATACATAGGTACATTGTTTGGGAAATATACATAGGTACACTCATTCAAAGTGCACAATCACACATTTTGCGTGGGATACTTAGGCCTGAGCTAATTCCAGTGAAGTAACAATGAAATATGCTAAATCAATTCCGTCAATTCAATTTTAAAAACAGACTTTCAAGTAGATAATTTCAACATTTCCACTTGAGTAAACTGAGAAAGCCTATCCTTTTAATGACCTAAATCAAGAAAACCTGACCAGTTTTACAACTATTCAAGTACAGCTGTCCTTGTAGTTGTATAATCGATCACCTTTTAACACCTGATAAAATATCAGCTGTTTGAAAAATAAATCCCTTACACAAACACTCACGCTGTTCTACTTGTGACCTCAAACCCCCACCAGCAAAATCTCAGAATCAAAATCCTGGGTAAATTAAGAGCCAGTATAATTCTGATCTCAAGATTGTGATACCACCCATTGTGATTCAGAGAACAACTAGTTACAATTGTCCTCAGTGTTAGAAATTCAGGAAATAATAAGGGGGTCCTTCTCCATAATGGTGGTCAAATCTGTAATTTGCTGGGGGTCCCATAGATGTGTTTAACATTGCAGATGTTCAACTGACCCCCAGGACACTCTTTAATTCAAACACTGATCCTGACAATGACAAACACTGATCATAACAACTAGTTGGTTGTGATTCTGAGAACCACCGATGATTGTATTTCAGTGAACCACAGATTATGTGACCCACTGATTGTGATGCAGTGAGTGAGTGAGTGAATATGGAGTTTAATGTCGCTGCAGGAATCTTTCACCCATTTGCGACGAATGTGATGCAGAGAAGCACAGATTGTCATCTAGCCAGAAATCTACCAATACTATAATTCAGAGGACCACTACCGGTAATTATGGCTCCAGACACCCGACAACCACTTGCTAATGATGATCCTGAAAAATCAATGATTATGATCCACCAATTGTAATCTAGAAAACCACCAATTGTAATACACAGAACCACCGACTGTAATTCAGACCACCACCAATATTATAATCCAGACACTTGACAACCACTAATGGTGATCCTGAAAACCGCTAACTGTAATTCAGAGAACCACTAACTGAATTTCAGATATCCACACCGATTCTATTATTCTAATCCAGTGAGAACCACCACAGAGTCAATGCATGCCTGTTGCACACAGCAGTGGAAATAACACTAACCGGAGCAGTGGATAATATCCAGCACTGTTTTAGCTTGGTACTTGGGGAGGCTATATATAGCTGGCTTCAGATCACTTTCCCTGCTATCTTGTACAGCTGGAGAACTCGGCATCAACTGCTAGTGCTATAGCTGTATAGTACAGCAGCATATCCCCCCCAATAGCATGCCAGCTACCTGCTAACACACATATCTCTGCCTGCTTATATACCTGAGGCTCTCTATGGCTACCACTACTTCAAGCTAAGGCGTGAAGGCGATCTGTGTTGGGGGTGTTGAACGATCCTCTACAGAACAAGATGTATCGTTTCACAACAGTTACTGTCTGTCTGCATGCTCATTGAGCCAAAGAACTGTTATTCCGCACAACCTTTTGAGTACGATTTCATGCTCAACCGACATTGAAAATAAATTTGAGCTTGAACTTAAATTCATACTATAAAAATTTCATAATTTATTTGGACCCAGATTTTTAATTTGTTGGTACCTAGGCTAGCTATTGAGTACGATTTAAGTTTTGTTCACAAATCCACAAAGATTTATTTATATATATGTAGGTTTGTGGGTACTGATTACCTACCTATCTATTAAACTCCTACTTTCCTCAAACCTGAATATAACTTCTCTCTCATGCTACTTTAACCCTCTCCATGCTCAAGGCAACCAGAGATGCCACAAAGAGCCTGTGCTTAATCCAGCTGGGAGAGTCTTAATTAATCTTCAGTCATTGTCAGCACTTCATATCAAGCATGACACGGTGTGGATTTTAGCGTATTATGAATGCTCATTATTATTACCAGATAAAGTTTTAGGCTGTAACGTAAGAAGTTTAACTTCTGCTTTGACATGTTTCTGGGATGACAGGACTTGTAGTGTTATGTCTGCCAAAACATACTCATGAATGCATAAGTCAGTCCCCCACAGGGGGAACACAAACAAAACAAAAGATTTTAAAATAAAAATGCATAATAACATGCAAACACTGGAAGAACACTACTTCTTTATTAGTGTCAACTTCACTGCTGGCACATGTAGATTACAGTAATAATGTATATATCTCTACGTCTATTCAGATATCAGTCTTGTTGACAAGATAACAACATGTGTATTTATCTAAATGCTGTAGACATTTATCTCTATGTCTATTCAGATAAGTTGAGTCTTGTTGATAATCGGCTATTAATTTCCAAGAAAGTGTTCCATATCAACACTTGTTATTCTCACGGTCAAATTACAATCAAGCAACCAATGAGTCTTTTCCACTGAGAATTCGTAAGTCGATACCAGACTTTGGTTGACCTAGTTTATTGCTCAACAAGATTGAGTAGGTAGTATCCAAGATGGCCACCATAAAAGTTGGTTCTAAAGATAATAATAATGGATACTTATAATTCACCAAATCCACACCGTACGGCATGCTCAAAGTGCCACATTATTATCCCTAGTCAATAGATCAGTGTACACGGAGTGTTCCTTCTCACCTCCCTGGGGAGTATACAACCCAAGCCGCCATTCCCATCACTACAAGGTTACCATCACTATCATTGAGCATTGATCTATCTTTAGAAATTACCCGAAATCTAAATAAATTGGTTGAATATCTCGAGTGAGAAAGTAACATGAGTGAGAAAGATACCAATATTACTAGGATGAATTTATGAAAAACCTATGTTTTACTAAATTTTCAATTCAACTTCTACCATATCGCTGCAACATAATTACGCGAATGGAAACAACTTGCTACCAACTGAAAACTGAAAACAAGGACTATAAAAAAAAAATCACCCACTACTGAGCAATATTAAACCATGATTATGACAGGTTTACACAGGTGTATTCCTACTTGATGTTTAGCCTACCAGTAGAAGATTAGCTCATTGTGCGTGACCTGAAAAACCATACAACTTCACATAGCTGTTGCTTCTTTCCGAATAAAACATGCCAGGTGTTGTGATAACTGGCAAAGATATAAATATTATCGATATTTCTACTATTGTAGCAACCCTTTCCATGATGAAATCAACTGGAGATGTCAAAAAGCAGTATTTTTGCCTAATCCAGCAGGGATGGGGTTAACTGACGATATGTCAAAACCAATCAGTCAGTTGTCAGTCTTGCAAATTGCAATTGTACTGAAGATTTTTATCAATTTATGATTAAATTACCATGGACACCTACCATCTGACAATATTCAACTTGTTCAACAGTTATATCAGACGTATAAAGGCACATACGCTCACACACAGTTCGTGGTATTTTGTAATCGACACAACGATCATTTGGCCAGGGTATATACTCATCAAAATTAGTTAAGGGCCAGTATCATTATTCAGTGTTTGAATTAATAGGGGGTCCGGGGTTCATTTGAAATTCTGCAATGTTAAAGGTATCTGTGTGACCCCCTGAAAATTACAGATTTTACCACGTTTAACATTTGGCCTATGGAGAATGACCCCCTCATTATTTTCATTATTTCGAACACTGTTATTGGACATTTTATATATAAACAAATACTGTATGATTTTTAAATTCAGTTTTGTATTAACAAAGAAATTCCAAAAAATTGTCTAGCTTCAGGGACTGTATCAAGAACTTGCAGACACGTTGGAAGAAGACTGGCACCGGATTCATGGAGTTCTCAAACTTGGCAAAAACGTTTCCACACAAAATATCTGCTAGTGCCAGTCCGTAATTTATTTTTCTGAGTATAACTACAACTACAGCAATTTCAGGGATGAAAAGTTGTATTGGTTCACCACAGTATTCAGCTTGTTCGACAGTTATATCAGACGTATAAAGGCACATACGCTCACACACATTTTGTGGTATTTTGTAATCGACACAACGATCATTTGGCCAGGGTTTTACGAAAGGGCCTGTACTGTAGTCTGGATATGTTAAATAGAGATTTACAATCATTTCCTAGGCTATAGAAAAAACATGGAGTTACGCCTTGATTTATGTCCTAACTATAGTACGACCTTTTCGTGAAATGCAAGCCTGGTGAATCAAATACCAATGTGTGTTGATGTCATGTACCTGTACAATGAGTAAACATGCACACACACAAAAAACAATAAAAATATTTTTTTAAATACAAATGTGCACCAAGGCAAATGAGAACTTTGAGAAGAATGAACAAGTTTTTGCAAACAAACGAAAGTGTGCACAGTAGGATCCTTCGCCATTATCTAACGGAATGTCATCTAACTGCATCAAATGTGGCATGTGTGTACCAAGAATAAATTGGAAGAAACAGTTTCCTTCCAATCTAATGAATGCAGGCATCCAAGCCAAGATAACAAAGTTTACATGTATTATACATGTTATACAGTGATAGAAATAAAAGTGGCAAGATCGTCATTGCATAGGTCAAAGGTCACCAACAACATTCTTTCCTTAAAACACAAATTTCTTCTCCAAAGACTTTTTTGCTAATCAGAAAATGTGTTTTTCAACCAAATGAATTACACCTACCCTCTGCAATTGGTAACCACAATTCTGAATCGTAACTCGACACTGATAATGTTATGTGCAGAATTCCCTCCCAATGTCCGATAGTCCTTTTTGTGGTCAAAATAAAATGGCAGCCCATGGGAAAAAATAATGGGCAGTCTATATCTATGACTAAACTCTTTTGTTATATATTTAGAACAGACACTGTTGGCCCTGATCATGATGATACAGTTTATTATTATTATTAGGGTAGATTTGTTTCATATTTATCCTTTGTTGTATTACCGTTATTTAAAAGAAAATATAATAAAATACCATCAGGGCTCTAGACTAACATTCTGAGTTACTTGCCCGCAGAGCAAGTCAGGGCAAGTAACAAAGGCATCAAAGGTGCATAATATTAAAATTAAAAAAGTAGGTTGCCCGCAGTGCGATTTAACTTGCCCCTGTACGTCGGGCATATGTTAGTCCCAAGCCCTGACCATGTCATTTTCCATGCAAAGATAATCTTGCCAACTGTTAACCTATTGATTGATTGAAAATTATCTCTTTTATGCGACGACAATTTAATGCGACAACAATTTAACCTTCTCCCTGCTGGATTAAGCACAAACACTGCTCTCTTTCGGGCATCTCTGATTGCCTCCAGCATGGAGAGAGTTAAACTAAAAGCATCCAAATGGCTATTAGAAATCACAGTGTTTTGTTATTGTTATTTTAATTATTATTATAGTGTAGGCTCAGGTAGGTTTTAAAGGTGGCTTTCAATGTTATTACAAACTTACCCATCTCTGCCTTTGCTGATGATCTTCACTTCGAAGTAGTAGATGCCACATGCGGCAGGAATGGGGTGGGTGGCACGCACGCTTGCAGCATCCTTGGGAGTCTTCCCAACTCCTACACATGTAGAACGAACAGCGAGTTAAAGCAACAGTTACCTCATTACGTTAAAAAAAAAAACGATTTTCAACATCAACGCAGGAATCTTTAACCCATGTGACATTATCTCATTTCTACCAATCCGAGTGTCATAATTTATGTATCTTCAGTTGGGGAGAAGAAATATTTAGCAATTATCATTAATTTTAATTATGTTTGTGAACACGGTGAAGAAGAATTACTGTATAGCATCAGATTATGGACCTGTATCTACAAGTAAACTAATATCCAAAATTACATTTAATTTGTGTACAGTTGAACCAGGCCTCAAAGTTACAAATTTTAACAAGCAGCCAAATGGCTCCTGCAGAGCAAAGAACTGCACTGAAAATAAGTGAAATGTTGGTCACCAAAATACAAAACCAGGACACTATGACACCCAGATTTTTTGCTAAATCGATTCCTGAGTTGCAATAATTATGCAAGAAATAATAACTTCTAACACTAACACTTTATTGATTACTTAGAAGTAATAAAAGCAGATGGACCATCTGTATATGTACTGTATGCTGCGACAAAATAGTTTGTGTATTTCATCAGATCAAATCCCTATATCACTTTGCTAATTTAATACCTAGAATCAAGTAATTAACCTATGTATGGAAATGAAATTGCATTTATTATCTAACCAGGGACAACTAATGACAATGGAAAACCAATTTAGCATGTTATTGAAAATATTAATCAGATAATTATAATAATAATATAATAAATAATAATAACACTTATTAACAGTAGTAAAATTATAACAGGAAAATGTGTTACAAGCTTTCACCCAATCTCCAAAATGGCTAAAAGTTGATACATATTCTCAACATACATGGTGTCCACGACTGAACCACACACGTAGTCTACATGTACTTAGATAACAGTAAACACTGGTAAACAGAGAGTAAACATCCACTCGACCCAGACTGATTCACCTGCGAGAGACAAAGTAATGGTAAATTTGGTTTTTAAAATGATAAATATATCCATTACTCGTAATTGCTAAGCATAGGAAACGTGTTTTTGACTCTGTGGAAGTAAGACGGGGTCAACAAAACTGCAGTATTTTGTGAAAAGTGGCCATCGTAGGGAAATCAGCTGTGCATAAGTGAGTCAAAATTCTTCCTCTACCTTTGTAGTGAACACGCAAATTATTTTGTGATAGGCCGATGTAATTGTATTTGTCTTTCGGACTCCATGAGCGTGGAATCGGTGTGTCATCCTCATTCACTGCTGGGTACAGACTTTTCAGTCGATCTGTCATATCTTGCGAGGTAGAATTTGGGCTTTCAGGCGAAGAAACTTCTCCAGTCGTCGCCATCTTGCTTACTTACTCGAAACAAAACCCGGATGTGACGCAAAAATGTAGCACAGTGTATTATGTTAAGTAGAATTCTATTGGATGCATTTTTAATATAGTCCAATGGCAAAAATTGTAAGGTGTTTAGGCATCGAGTGATAATACTTTTCATCAGTCCACAGTATCACAATACCAAACACCAGTCGTATGACAAGCTCATCGTTATGCGTGTTGGCCATAGTAAAGGCAGATGACTGAAAAATCGATAAGTTTATTATACAAGCGTCATTTTATGCATATGTCTATATATACACATATGTATCCATATTTGATCAACTATAAACAATAGTAAAGACTTGTAAATCCAAGGTGGCCGTTATTTAACAATTGTAGGCTAATTGAATATTAGATAGGCCTAGTATAGATCTAGATACACTCCAGTCTCAACAATTAAAATATAACTAGGCCTACTTCTATAACTTTATGAAATATTGTTAATTTATATACATAAATCTCATTTAAATGAACATGATCAGCTGATAATGTAGGCCTATGACGTGTCATAATAACCTCAAAAGCATGATTGAATTATTGGTTTCCCAATGTTGTAAATTCTAGTTCTTCCGAATGGCAATTTATAAAGAGCGCAGCCTAGACGTATTGTCTTAAATAAGCATATAGGCCTACATGCCTACATATGGTTTAACATATATTATCATCAGAAGTCCACTAGAGAATTAATAGTTCTAGCAGTCATTCATTATTCTATAGATAAGCCTGTGCATCGATTTGTATGGTCATATTAAGACAAATAGGAAGTCAAGTTCCTTAAGGACGAATTCGTTCCTTTCTCCCTCCCTCCATCCCTTCATTCATTCATTCATTCATTCGTAGAACGTATCAACATTTAAGTTTGTATGACTCTTTTGTTAGTATAATAAATAATAAAATAAAATACGCATATTCAAGGGAATGTTCCAGTAAAGCAAAATAAACAAGTTACGTTGTGTTGTGGATTGAATTTTTCCTTTTTTAAATTGTTCATCGATTGGTGGAGACGAAAGTAGGCCTACACAAAATCTACCTGGTGGAAATATTATGGATCTATATGTATCGTGTATTTGATATAAATATGTATATATATATATATATTATAATATTTTACATCTTGTATTATATTTTATCTATATTATAATATATATATTCTACCGTCTAAGTTGTATACATCTAGATATATTTATCTAAATAATATATCAATTGGGTGTCAATGTTTTTCATACAAAACTATATAATTGTACTATATATTTAATCATTAATGTAATGCAAATAAAGCAAATTATTAAGTTAGACGCGTTTGAGTTAGACATGTAGCCTACAAATTGTGAATGATTCCGATTGTACGTAGCCTACATGTAAATCTAACAGTACTCATATTTTGTTTTATTTTATAATCTTATTTTATTTATTTATTTATTTTTGTATTCAATAACATTTTACACGCTTACTTGATTAGTAGAAAATAACATACCTATACAATCATTCTGGATAGAATTAATGAATTAATTGATTTGTATATATACTAGTACTTGAACATGTTCAGGTATGATAGTGTAAAAATCGATCTTTGTTCATGAATTGTTTTAGTGAAACTCGTATATTATATTATTTTGCTAATATGATATATATTCATTTACTCAAGAGAGATATACAAATGATGCACTGTTTGTATCTGATATCTATATGAATAGATGAATACAAATTATACAATCCATCACTAATTATGAACAGGTCGATTATATTAATGTAGAGAGGTCAATACATATGATTTTACATGTCTAAAAGTATTTGCTTGTGAACTGATGAATTACTTATGTTTCGATATAAAAATAGAAAATTACACGGGCTTTCATTGAATCTCATTCGTTTAAGGTGTAGTCACATAAATCTGATAGAAAGTACTAACCTGCTATCGAAAACTGTTAGCGATGTTTTGATTTTACAACATTCAGTGTGAACGTATTTTATACATTTTCTCAATTCATTGAAAGCAATAAATTATGTTGTTAAAAAAGACATGTTCCTCGTATTAGATTAATTGAATATTTAGGATATCTCAAAGTAACCGATGTTGCACTCAAATATCACCATGGTGATTCAAGATGGCGTCGGATAACACTCCTGTTTAAAAGTTTCCAATAAACAATCTTTTCTTACACATAACAATAAGACAATGGCAGTCAAAGCTTAGAAATGGCTGAAACTAAACTTGCATTGGCGAGATTACCGCCTCTATCAGGGTGAGAATAAAATAAACGTGCAGATATAGGCCCATTAACAAAAGTACATGCATGGCTCAAACTTTGAATGTTTTCATCCGAATGTTGGGATAATTTTGTTGCATTTAAATCAAATACACTATATTTAGACATGCTATCTCATATTTTTTAGTTTGTATCTACAGCTGATCTATGTTTACAGGCAATATAGAGACATTTTAGTTTTCCCATTCAGGGTTCACAATTAACACTTGCCCGCTCACAGTCACTATTCTGGCGAGTACGTTTAAAGTTAGTTATTATCCCTGCCACATTCAACTTCAAATGCGAGACATCCACTGTTATTACGTCGCATATTTTTGTTCATAAAATAATAAAGTGATATTATTCACATGCAGGGGTGGATAGAGGAATTTGTTTTAAGCGGGGGGTGAAGCTTCAGCTCAACAAGCATAGTGAAAACTGAAATGCATACAATCACATATTTAAAAAAGTGCGTAATTTCAATTTAATTTTGTTTCCATTCTATTTATTTCAAACTTACACTTTGAACAACATTGGCAAGCCTATCAAATATCAAGTGATTGACAATAGTCAATGTAATACATGTAGGGATTCTCACATTTGAAAATTTATGGTTATCAAAATTAATTTGTTATAAAGTTTCTTACTTCCTCACATTATCATGATTATTGTTTTCACTGTTTGTAGGGGTAAGATTTCCGGTATATCCCCAAGAGCCCACAACCAATTTGACACATTCGGTGGTCCGACATATAAAGTGAATAAAAGAGAACATCCACTTCCACGTCCAAGAGCATTGAAGGTAAATTTACCACACACACATAATATAGCGAAAGTATCAGAATTCCCATACCGCCATCATATACGTCCAACTTCTGATCACTTTATGATTATATTATTATGTTTACTATGTATGGGAGCGGCACTTATACAAGCCAAACTGGCTTTTGTGCCAATCCT
>JAVCKZ010002909.1:8094-20857 GCA_034780755.1 Lepetodrilus elevatus | reverse complement strand
ATTTTGTTCAATAAACATATATTTTGTATTATGGTGAAATTATAAGCCCCCTCTAAAATGCACTTTGAGCCCCCCCTAACCTGAAAGTCTGGATCCGCCCCTGCTTATCAGTACCCACCGGTGCTTGCAGGTTTACTACACCACAATGCACTACAGGTGTTACAGCTTTCCTCAGCCTGTCATCAACTGACAAGATTCATATTAGCAAAATAACCTTGAAATGCTCTTCTGAGCCTCAATCAGGAAAAAATATGGATGTTATTTGCTTTTTGTATTTACACTTATATTTGCTTTTATGAGTATGATGTAAACCTAGGTTTATCTGCATCCTCATCTTTACCTTAAGTTCACAAAGTGTATTCTTTCCTTCCAGGGTTTGAGGACACACTTAAGTCTCTAGAGAGACTTCATTCCATCAACTTTAAACTGCCTGTTGATTTGGCCGTGCGAAACTTCAGCAACATCAGAGATGCATTCTAAGATGAATAATGAAATCAGCCAGTATTTGTCTTGTTCCGTCATCTCTCAGTGACAAGAGTGTTGTATATTATATATATTTAAGACTTGTCCAAAGTTTGAGTTGAAATCCAGCCAGGGCTGTCAGCCCCCGGCACAGCACAGGTTGTTATCTTAATACGATGTAAACCTAGGTTTATCTGTACCAGCACGCGGGTCTGTACTTACCATGAATACAAAGTGTTGTGGGTTGTCATCCCACTATTAACAGATCGCCATGATTTTACTAATTTACCTTTGGGGAAATAGTGCAAAGCATAACATATTATATTAATTATCAGTCTGGTCCCTGCTCAACAGAACAATCGTAGCATTACGAGTGGCAATTCCATGTACCGGTGCACGTACATGTATAGGTGTTATGACTGTCGTAACACTACCTTTGTGCTGTGGAATGGAGTACAAAGGCCTGTTCAGGAGGGCGAGTTTACGCGTGACGTCACATATGAAGTATGAATGTTTCCAAGGCGATTTCACGCGAGTGTTCTCGCGTAAACTCACCCTCCTGGCCTGAGTCTCATGAAAGGGGTGTACCGTGTATTTAGGACGTAAAGCAGAGAGTTACATGCAATTCCGTGCTTTACATCCTGATTTATGTAAATATACACCCCTTTCATGAAACACAGGCCTGATTCTCAGTGTCAGTATTTGTGTTACGAGACAGATGTAGGTGAGGAAGAATGTGGTGTGGTGTGGTCTGGAATGAAGCTTACTATTCAGACTGGATAGTTGTGGTATACTTGAAACATGGGTTGTGCAATGAGTAGTAGCTGAAGGTGGTTCTTTAGGAATATATGTATATTGTAGCAATAAGCTTTAAAGTCGTACAATCACAGATCCACATGATCATTTAAGAATAATTTTCACTTATGAATGATATAAGTAAGTTCATATTACATGCATATATAATATAGTATTGTACCTCCAAAATATGTTTATCTATCAACAACAGTATGGGAAATGCCATGCCTACCATCCAGTAATTTGGATTTAGAGTAAAATTGGTGCAATTCCTAATTGAATTTGTCTTAATAGATTGAGTGGTACAAAGATATATGTACCCAGTATTGTTCTTTGCATTTAGTGCTCAAATTTAGTTTAAAACAAGCATCACTGACAATTGAAATCTGTGATTGAATGCCTTTAAATCTTGAAATAATGCATTTGAAACATGATGGTTGTTTACTTTCAGCTCAGAATTCCTTCAGAACATTCATATAGTATTTGAATGCAAATATTTGTATAGTAATATACAGTGTACATAGGTATATGAATGAATTAGTTTTGTATGATATAATATAAAATTCATTCATTCATATTATTTAAAAACTGATAAATCCATTGTAAATTAATATAATTAAAATGAAATCCTGGTTCATTTCTACTGCTCTGCATTACCAAGATTTAATGAAACCTCATTGAGTGTTTAGCTTCTGATGAAATACTTCCAGTTTTAACATGTACACATTTATTAATGTTGTATTACTGTAATTTCAGAAGTATCTTCAGTTTTCACTGGAGACAACTTGCACCTGCCTCAGGCCCAGATGCTTACTCATTCTCTGTATTTACTATTTATTGGCCAAATGTTCTTATTGTAAGAAATCAGAGTGCACTAAGGGAGCAAACATGGTGTTATTAGATCTTGGTATAGAGACGCAGAAATCTAAGTTTAATTTGATTCATTGTAAATGGATTTAATAAAGACTTTTCTTGCTGCTTTCCATCAGAGCAAGATTTCTTGAATGCCAGCAGATGTTTTTCTTATTTGTAAAAGGAAGAAAAATCAACACAGTGCAATGTTCAATTGAAATAAAACACACTTGTTTATTTTCTTCACTGTATTTGGGTAAAAACAGCATTCAAAGTGGTGTTATTTGACACAAGTATACCTGAACACGTGGCTATACAACTGGTTTGCAAACTGTTTTCATACTGTCAGTAGACACAGAGCAGTGCTTGCTTCAACATGTTATTGCCATGACGATGACGAACAAGGTCTTACAGAGGTTATAGAGAAGCGGTGAACTTGGGTGGAGAGGAAGCCTTGGCGTAGCAACACTGCTGTACAACATTACAGGAGAGTAGCCAGACCATCACAACAGAACAGCTCCAGCTCCTGTTTAACCCTCTCCATCCTGGCGGCAACCATAGATGTCATATGATCAACCCAGCAGAGAGAGGGTTAATGCAGCAGTGGGTGATAAACTACTTATACACCCACCATATACTTCCTTGTAGCAAGTCGGTCGGTGTTCCTGTAGGCTTACCTCTAATATGGAGCAGTCCATTGTTTTATGTTTTACTCCAGATCCCTTACATTGAGCGATGTCTTACAAGTTCAATAGTATATAAATATATTATGGGAAAAATAATGTGCATGCATAAAATGGGATAATATTTTTTATATTCCTCTATTATTTTGACGAAAATATGAAAGTTACTTTGGTTGGCATTGGAATGTAGATGAAATAATTTACCCCCATCACCACTACTACTGTATATAGTAAATAAGAATTTTCATAAAGCGGTAATAAAAACGTCAATTTATCTTAACTACCGGTAACAGTATTTCAATTTGTAGCATAACTTATGTTTTCTTCACAAGGTTGCGACTTGGAGATCTGATGGGTGTTCAGAAAATGTCCCCATTCCTATACATAGACTAGAGTATGTAATATGCAGACGAGAAGCACCTAGTAAACATGTGACTAGCAAAACAAGGGTGGTTTGGCAGCAGCGAGAATCACAACACAGATTTGGGGGGACTAGAATATATCGTGAATGATCAAGATACTTGTTCTTCTGTCAATAAGTTTAGTTAATACATGTATATGATATATATAGATAGATGTATAAATATATCACAAAATATTACCAGCACCTAGGACTTGAGGTTGACTTAAATTTACAACATTCTGCAAAAAAAACAAAGAAATACAATATATAACACTATTATTTACAGTATTAACAAATTACAATTGTTTTCCATTTGAAGAAAGTAAATATACATCATTGAAGCTGTCCTGTACAAATGGGTGGCCTCATGATGATCGACAGAGGTTAATCCCTTAATCCAGCCATCTTGTGTTAATCCAGGGATATTTTATTAATATGTTAATCCAGTCTTCTGTCGTTTTAATCTGCTAATCCATCTGTTCGTTGTCTTCAACACGAAAAGGACTCAAAAACAGGCACTGGTAGATTACTGAAACAGATGTAAGAAAATGCCATTTGTATTAATATTGTACCTCAATTGATTAAAATCAAGTTTAAAATGGTTTGACTAAGCATCATTTTCTCCTGTTTATTGGCATGGTAATTTTCTTCATACATCAATAACTGAGAAAGTGGAGTTTTCAATTTAGCTTTGCACGTTCTTACCGAAACTGACTTGATGAGTTGTTGAAGATCTACGTCTGCACCTGCCTCTCCGATAGCCACATGGAGAGAACAGTGGGCTTTAGCACTGGTGGCGGCGTCCTGGACGGTCACGGTGTAGTGTCCCGAGTCCGTGGACAGCACGGCGGGAATCTCCAGACCGATGTTGCCAGAATCCTGAGTGAACAGGAATCGGCCAGTGTCTTCTATCTCGCGGCCATTCCGACTCCACGACACTGAGGAGGCAATAAAACATTACCTTACAGCTTAATGACTGAACTTACTAACATGTCCAGAAAAATACACAAAACAAATGATGGTGTTGATGCATTAAAATGACTAACAGTATGGCTTGACAGAATTATTAACATCATAATGATCTTGTGATGTGTTTATGATGTTGCATGTTCTGTTTTATGCAGCTTTTGAATGGTGCAAAACTTGCATTTTGGATTAAAAACTGTAGATTGTCACAGTTCTTGGTATAGACTAGTTTAACCCTCTCCCTGCTGGAATATAATACAGTCACTGCTCTTTGGGGCATATCTGATTGCCTCCAGCAGGGAGAGGGTTAAACAGTTGTCTGTGGTACACGTACCTGTCGGTGACGCTGCACCTTCCACACTACAGCTCAGCTTGACCTGAGTTCCCTCGTCGGCGTTCTGGGACTTGGGGAATGTGACAAAGGCAGGTCCGGCTGGGGCCTCCTCGGGGACTTTGACCAGCACGCTGCACACGCTGGATGTGGCCCCGCCGTCGTTGACCGCTGCACACTCGTACACACCACTGTCCTCTGGGAACACCTCGGCCATCACCAGCTTGTAGACGTCGCCCGACACGGAGTAGAGGAAGTCTTCACAGTCCTTGATTGTCTTGCCATCCCTCACCCACTTCACATCCGGGGAGCCTGGTAAACATACACAATAGTCAGCTGAGAAGAGCTTCAGAAGACATGCACACTTTTTGTAGTGAGTGATTATGGAGTTTAATGTTGATACAGGAATCTCACCCATTTGCAACAATGCTTTTTATAGAGTGATAAGTATAATTTTTGTGTCAATAAATTAACGTGCAAGTTGTTGAAAATGTAAGTACCGGGTGGTTCATTTGGGAGTAGTGCAATCAGTATTTAATAGCAAAGGTTTTTGTATCAGATGAAGATGTTTTATGGAAATTTATGTGAAACATTGTGTGTACTTAATAAGTAGCCATTAACTACAGATGCTACTCAGTGTTGTAGGTGCTGATAGTTTATTGGGAATTAAAGCTTCTAAATATGTAAATCTACTTTCTATACTCAAGTTATTGTGATAAAAATAATGTTAAATAAAAGTCATCACCAGCTTGTACATGTCAAATCGGCTACAACAGCAGTAGCCTCCCCTTACCTGATATCCTGCACTGCAGTGTGATGAGGTCTCCATCAGTAGCAATCAGCCCCTGAATGTGTTCCACGAAGTACGGCGCTTCTACGTCCACGGTCTTCTTTGGAGGAGGTGCCTCGCCTGCAAGTTAACATGTGACTTAGTGACTGTGACTTAGTGACTGTGTCTTAATGACTGACTAAAGGCAACTCTCCATGTGAGAGTAAATGTTGACAGGTTTGTGCGAGATGTCAACAGAACTGTCAAAGGGTTTTCCTTAATAAAATACGTTGAAAGTCACCATGTACTATGGATGGACGACTATCGACAGTTTCTCATGACATTCAGACAGTTAGTCGCAAGGTCTAGTCTACGTGCAATTCACTGTCGGACAGTGGTCAAGCATAAGAAAAGTCGCACGTGGAGAGCCGTCTTTAGTGGCAGACTGTGTAGCAGTGGCTCAATATTTATCATGGGTTTAATGTTGCACGCACACGGGGGGGGGGGACACCTTCCACTGCAATAACATCTCTGCAACACGTCATATATTGACATATCTGTGTGGCTTTACAATTAACAGTGCAATGAACTATTAACTATATTATATACAAGTTATCTTTCTTACCTTTCACTGTTACGTTGGCTTTAGTTGAAGCAACACCAGCAGTGTTGGAAGCCTTGCATGTGTACGTTCCTTCGTCATCCAGAACCGTCTCGGAAATGACCAACTTGCAGGCACCGTTCCTATAACTGAGAGCTACCACCTCGTCCGACTTCAGCAACTGCAACAACAACATGTTATTTGTTTCATAATATCCTTTAAAATATATCAAATAAGGGATTCTAAACATAATAGATGAACTTACAAAACAAATCCACCAATTCTTCCGTTATAATTATTCTTTGGTATAAGATAATTTGTATATAGTGAACACAATATGATTACATTGTCAAGAAACATGGTATTAAAATTGATTAAACATACCAGAGCTTCAACACTGTCTACCGTACATGTACAGGAATCAAAGTCATATTTCTAAAATTCTTTTAAATTCATAAAAATACAATAAAAATACTAAAATAGAAAAGAATGTCTGTGGTACATGTAATTGAACATGATTGGCCCATGTATTATTCCAGCAGTTCCAGTTAAAGTTAAAGTAACATGTTGTATTCTTTATCACTGAGTGTAGCCAGGAGTATCCAGACTTCAGTCAGTGCGAGCCTCCAAGCCTGAGAACGTCCAGCTAATGGCTTCATTGCACTAATAGCGGGCGCACACTGCCGATTTTCGTCGCCGATTTCGGTCGCCTAGTGTCCGGTGCTCCAAATATCAAAACATGCTAGATATTGCGTGATCGGTCGGCGAGACTAAAAATCATAGTCGCCGGCCAGCGCACACTTGCGGCACCGCGTCGGTGACGGAAATCGCCAGTGTGCGGCCAGCATTAGTCATCACTACTCCTAGGATGTAATAACCCTAGTAGTGCAAGGACACTTTTGATGAAATTGGGACCTTAGCACATACCGCCAATACTAAATATTTGTGTAACATTAACTTAGATTGGGAAGTATTGGGATGTATGGAGGATATTGGTGTACTACCTGGCCGTTGAAGAACCATTCCACATTGGGGTCAGGCTTGCCAGCGACTGAACATTGCAGTGTGAGCTTGTCTCCCTCGGATAAAGATTGGGGCGAGAGATTGTCTGAAAACACTGGAGCTTCCTCCACAGCTGAAATGAAAATTAATATTTAAATCCGAGATCACTTCTCTCGTGCAGAACAATATCACTATAAAAAAAATCAAATTCAATAGGGCATCAGTATTTGCAATTCAAGTAGTAGGAAAGATTACTGAACTGGTATTTTTAATCAGAAATTCAAACTAGATACTAGTACATGTCTCAGAATGGAGACTAACACAAACACATAGAAAAAAACTCACATTAATTGGTGCCTAATATTGATGGAAATAATATATTAATAATCAGACGGTCCTATTTCCCAACTACAATCAGCTTTGCTTGTGACAAAAGGTTTAAGCCAGAGTTCAGATGGTTGATTCTTGACAGATTGTTCGACATCAAAATCATCCAAAGACGTGGAGCCATGAACAGCTCTATGACTTACGTTCCTCCACTTTGCTGTGTCTGGAGGACCGTGACGATGAGCTGGTCACCTCCTCGTGGTGGGATCGCTGAGACTTGGAACTGGAGGTCCTCGTCGTAGATGAATAACTTGATTCCTCATGACTTGAAAATTCATCAAATTTGGTTCCAGATTTCGTTCTGCGGACCATCCTTGATGTACTTCTCATGGAGCTTGTGTTGCTGTCCTTCAAGTTGGCGTGGACACGATCTACAGCACAGTAATGCCACTGATGCACTTACAGAAATACACAATGAATTTACACTGTTTAACAAGATTTCCTAGATGTAATTATCTATTGACATAGTTCACAAAGCAGAGAATGGGTACTCGGTAGGAGGAGATAGAAATAAGGAGAGGAGTGAGATAAGTGTTTGTCTAATCCTGTTGAATTTATGTCAATAAAATATGTTGAAATCAAATCATGAGATATGAATGCTAACTTTGTATGAACTGAAATTGCAGTGTGGGTTGTATACTCCCCAGGGAGATGAGAAGGAATGTGACCAGGAAAATGTAGCACTATTATCACGCATTCAGTATGTAATCAGGGGCCCTATTCTGGAAATATTCATACGATCGTACAACAATCTTAATGATTCTTATAGTATGTTTGTACGAATGTTTCCAGAATAGGCCCACAGGGAATTATATTTCTCTGTTGGACTAATCAGAATGCTAATTCAATAGGGAACTTTGTGTTGCCGCTAGGAGCTTGAAGGTCAAAGGAGACAGTCTCTACAAACCTTCCACCACGACTCTGGTGCTGGTCTCGTGGTCGCCGAGCGGGTTGTTGGCACAGCACGTGTACTTGCCAGTGTCCCCAACCTGCGCGTTCTGAATCTCCAGTGTACACACGCCGTGAGAGTATGTGATGTTGTAGTGGTCGCCGTCGGAGAGGTCGCGGCCGTCCTTAGTCCATACCACCTGATATACAATTAGTCGTAGCCAATCAGCTTTGTAGGAAAACAATTTCAACATAAATTGATAAAATGACAACAAAAGGTTTGATTCAGCTGTTGATTCATCAGCTATGTAGCTATATTTACTGGAAATACAGCCAATGAAGAATTGAGAAAGAGTAGGCGATAAGAAGTATTAATACCTTAGGCGGAGGATGAGCTTTGACACAACAAATCAGCTTGAACTCTGACCCTGCTTGGATGGTACGAGGGCGGAGGTCAAAGTTGAAGTTTGGAGGCTCGTCTTCTTTAGGCTTCTCAAACTGTGTCTCTTCAAACTCACGCTTCCTGGAAGATATTCAAATAATGGAAAGGTGTTCTATCTAATATTTCTACATGTTTCATTTTTGTGCCATTCTGTTCATGTCTTGTTAATAAAATTAATTATTGTATTTAATACATTTTTATTCTGCACAATTTCCATGCTGAGCAGGATGGTTATCGCCATGGAAATACACAACAAGGTTATTTCATATGCAATCATTATATCCACATTTAATATATATGAAACATGATGTAAAAACAATCAAAACAGCTAAACATTATACATTTTAAGCTTTCATCATTTCATTTTCATTACAGTAGCAGTAAGTCACTTGAACATTGAAATGTATGATGGGATGATTAGAACAGAACACGTAATAAATAAACGTTATTCTTACTTTCTCATGGGAGTTGTCTCCCTGCTTGGTGGTTTGAAGGCATCTGGGGAAGCTGAATAATAGAAACAAGCATTAAACATCTACTCAAAACTGAACTCGGAAGAAAATGGTAAATTAAGTTTTCTTTACTTCACAGTGAATGAGTGGTTTAAATTTAACATTGAACATGCAGACATTAGCAATGGTGGATAATGTATATCTCTATAAGACAAGGTGAAATTGTGCGACACTTACGCTCCACATTCAGGTGACACTTTTCTTCTTTTCTTCCAAAGGAGTTTTCCGCTCGTACAAGGACTTCACCTTTGTCGTCTACTTTGACTCTGGAGATCTTCAGCTCAAATTCATTGCCCATGTACTTCTGCATGAACTTGATACTCTGCGTCAGTAGACCGTCGTTCTTGTACCTGAACAGAAGACAATAACAGTACATGTAATAACTATGTTGTTATTAACATGGGGAATCTATACCTAAATTTGTGGATTTCCTTAATCTAGTATGGCTTGATGGATGGTGAATTCTGCCTTGCTTAATTGACAATAATAATAATAATAATATTAATAATAATAATAATAATGGATTTTAATAATTTGAATTCTGCCTTGCTTCGTTGACAATAATAATAATAATAATAATAATAATAATAATAATAATAATAATAATAATGGATTTTAATGGATATTTATAAAGCGCCAGAACGACCCCTAAATAATGTTCAGTGCTACATTATTACTGCTGGGCAATGGATCAGTGTGCACTCAGCGTTCCTTCTCAACTTCTTGGGGAGTATACAATAGTACAATAGTTCTCAAGCACAATCTCAATTCAACATTTTCCATACAGCCTTCGATATTAAACTGATATTGTCCTGATGGTGCAAATAGCAATATCTGACAGCTCACAGGGTAATGAAGTATTCACCTTGATTAAAAGAAACATACAGATTTGACCTCTACTGTAGTGGTATTATGCACATACTGTGAACATTACGGTGAGATTGTGAAATGTGGTCTCACCAGGTAACAATGGGAGGTGAAGCAGCGATGATCTTGCAGTCAAACTTGCATGTCTGACCCTCCTGGATTGTACAGTTACGTGGTCGTCGAACAAACCGCGGAACAGCTTCTTTGCGATCTGTTGGCAAATATCATCATATTAATACAACATTTCCCAGACTAATTAACTAAATGAAAATTAACTAAATGAAATATATGAATGTGAAATAGTATAAAAAACATGATATTACATGGATACATCCAAGCAGTCTTAATTCTTAACATTGTTATCCAATGGAGGGCTATTGTTCAGTCATATATGATACAATTTGTCCAAACTTGTGCTGCTGGTAGTAGACTATAGGAAATGTTTTACAATAATTAATTACCATCATATTTTTGAACATACTGCATTGACACTATACTAGTAGCTATTGGTGGGTTTAACTCACCGAAATAGCTGTCATATATCTGGTACTCCTTAGGCCGGTGTTTCCTCAGTGACGAGAAGTTGGCGATACGTCCAATAGCTGGCATAGGGTGCGGCCAGTCCGCCTGTAATGCAGAGCAACATGTCAGCTTATCAATATGTGATAACCTTATGAAAACCAGACATAGAATGTCACCAGGAGAGGTGACTGCCAGAGAGGTGACTGCCAGGAGAGGTGACTGCCAAGCAGGACGTGGATGTCCTGGGTCATATTCCGCAGAATAACCGTAGCTCTACGAGTCGTAACTCAATACATATAATAATAAATAAAATAATGTGCTTATTTATATAGCACCAAACTCCACACCCCACTAGGTATGCTCATAGTGCTTACATTTTTACCCCGGTCAATGGATCCTATCTATGCCTGGTGATGACTGTCGTAGTGCTACTGTCATTTTGTGACACAGGACTCTGGCCAGTATATCATTATGAGCATGTTCTTGATCCATACAAGCTTCAAAAGTTGAAATAAGCTGTTCCAATCTAAATTTTGGAACATATCACACCAGTGATTAGTATGCTATGCCACTGATGGACAGACAGACAGACAGACAGACAGACAGACAGACAGACAGACATGCAGACAGACAGACAGACAGACAGACATTAATTCAGAAATAAGGCCTTAGCCCAAAATACATTATATTTATAGTTTTGATAATTGGCCGTATTATATGATTTTCAGCTATATAACTTTTGGGAGGTAACTGATATTGGGAGGTAACTGATAAAATTGACTCACATATTTCTCTTTGATCTTCTGTCTGATTCTGTTATAGCGGCTGGACGGGATTCTGGCAGTCAAGTCGCTGTGGTCGCCCTGAAAGTACGAGTCAAACAGGAAGTACAGTACACGCAAGATGTCCTCTCCTCTCATGCTTTACTGCATCTGATAGCCCAGGTAATCAAATCTAAATGCTCAATAGAAATGTTAAATAACGATGTATTTACCTTGAGCCACGGGTGTTCCAGTGCATCATGTACGATCATCCTCTTCCTGGAACACAGAAAACAGACAACATTTCTAACATGTTGCAATATAGTAATCATGAGATTGTATTGAGATTGTATTGAGATTGTATTGAGACTGTATTGAGATTGCCGTGAGATTGTATTGAGATTGTATTGAGACTGTATTAAGACTGTATTGAGATTGCCGTGAGATTGTATTGAGACTGTATTGAGATTGTATTAAGACTGTATTGAGATTGCCGTGAGATTGTATTGAGATTGTTGTGAGATTGCATTGAGACTGTATTGAGACTGTCGTGAGATTGTATTCAGATTGTTGTGAGACTGTATTGAGATTGCAGACGTACGTGGCAGTTTTAACGAGCAGGGCTTTGATGAAGTCGCGACCTTCCTGGGACACGTGTTTGAATGCCTCCTCATCGAAGTCCCAGTCACATCGCTTCACGTTCTGAAGGGTTTCAAGGTCATCTTCACCAGCAAAGGGAGACAATCCACTCAGTCTATGATAAATAATAAAATTAATGAATACTAATCAGACAAGTGACAAATATAATAATTGATGTGAGAGCCACTGGAAGATTATCTTTACTCAACACTAAATTTAAATATTGGTGATATTGGTGAAATTTCAACTGTAGTGATATAACTTCAGGTGAGATTCAAGGGATAATTGTTTGTCCATGCATGATATTTCCTATGTAACTTACAGCACATAAGCAAGCACTCCGACAGCCCACATGTCTGTGTAGAATCCCACGGGTTCGCGGTCCACAATCTCTGGCGCTGCAAACTCCGCCGTGGCTGTGGTAACCTTCACAATCTCGTCAGGATTCAGCTTGGTCGCTAGTCCAAAGTCAATGATCTTCACATTTGTACTCTTGTTTGTTTCAACCATAATGTTCTCCGGCTAGGTAAAACATAGAATACATATGTATTAGAGAAGACATCGCAACAAATACATGCTGCTATGTACATCTTTCCATTAGGTAAAGGAGATCTCTATGTGGATGTTTATACTTGTGAGCAAGTCACGCATTTCTCATTTTATTACCTAGTTTTGGAATCATGACATGTGTGTAACACAGCAGAATGAAGTAATACGCCTTGATATATCAGTATACTAGCACAATACCTTGATATATCAGTATACTAGCACAATACCTTGATATATCAGTATACTAGCACAATACCTTGATATATCAGTATACTAGCACAATACCTTGATATATCAGTATACTAGCACAATACCTTGATATATCAGTATAC